>OY804605.1:4923541-5183054 GCA_963680895.1 Fragum sueziense | reverse complement strand
AGCACAATTTTTATGTTAAAGTAAAGTGTCACATGTCTACAATGTATGGTTAAAATTTTACCCATAACATTTTAAGTCCTGCTGAGTTATTGCATTTTCAAATATACCACTATAACCTAGCTGTTACGGAGCATATAAAGCAACTCGAGATACATATAGCGTGAGCTGTGGCCAATGTTATAACCCAACATCAAAAAGATTGCTTGTTTGACCATCATCAACCATTTGCACAACTTACAAGGACAAAATGATAACAATTCAGCTGTTACCCTATGTGGTGATATCAAAATGAGTATTTCACTGTTTAACGCAATATTGGAGCATTTTAAAAGTGTTTGTGATCGTTTGTATTCTTTTTGAAGCCATCTTGCAAAGTAAAGTTAAAAGTAAATATTCCGATAGAAATGCCTCTTCAGATTATGTTTTCCAGTGCATCTGGCTCTCGAGCTTTTATTTCTTAGTATGTATGATCGTGGAAAAAATGGCCCTTGTGTTACGGAAAATAGATAATTTCCATAACCTTATTACCATTAGTGTCATTTCTTTCAAAGAACTTTAAACGCTAAACGTAAAGGTTCTTACACAAAAGAAACAACAAATTGGTATAAAACAAATACTAAATTCAATAATACGAATGAATCAACAGACCGTTCTTTTAGTACCCCTAAACTGTTAATCTCATTGGCAAAATTGCCGAACTGGTACCTTTGCTATTCTTTAATATCACACTCAGAGTAACAATTACATTGTAAACATCGGGCAAAACAGTCTGCACAGATATGTCTGTATATGCACCACAAAGTCGTCAACCGGGTACCACCATCGACAATTTCTAGGATTTAGTTCCGATTGATCTACAACAACTAACCAACCAACAACAACTACTGCCAATTCGTCTATTTTGAACACCAGTGCCACCTTGTCTACTCTGGTTTTGTATACCGTTTCCATTTCGTCTAAATTTGCCTGCTTTATATTTCAGTATGATATCTTATTTTTTGTTAGAAACAATGCGTTGTTTTTCTTAATTTATGAACATGTTATAAAATATGAATTTCGGGGGGGGGGGGGGGGGGGGGGGGGGGGGGTTCTAGAAATATATAATTCGATGGTGTGCTAGACATGTGTGCATTGGTCGTGTAAATTTGTAAGGATGTTTCAATTTGAAGGGGTGTTCAATTGAACAATTTTCGGTAAGTGTGCAATTACTCGTCCCCTTCTCTTCTGAATTTCTTTTATTTCTAATTAAATCATTTATATAAAAACACATATCAATTAAAAGTAAATTGGTTATTCATGCGAATCATATATCCCTAAATAAAAATATGGCTCTCAAAAATCGTTAACAAATAACTCCATGAAATACAATTAAAATATGAATTACAAAGTGAAAAAATAAAAATGAATCATTTGATACAATTTGATGTCAAGCATAATTATTCCATTCATTGACAGGAAATAAAAGAAAAATGCATATATATTAAAATATTGAAATGAAAATTAAAATGAATAGTGTAGGTCTAGTAATGAAAAAGGTATGATATATTGTAGACCAAGTCGAAGTAGACGAATTCTGAAAGTATATGAAAGTTGATTCTGACAATAAAAATGTAGCAAACGAACTGGGAGTAGAATAAATGTTGGGATGTTACAGTCACTTTGACTAGATCCAAAGCTTGATATCCAAAATCACAGCGTCCTAGACTGTCATACCCGCTGGTGATTGATTGGATTGGCCATAGTTGGCACAAGGGTTCGGCTTCTAGCGTGTGAACTTGTGTCAAAGGATCAGTATTTGTAATTCCAATGGTGAGAGAGCGGTGTAATTTGTCTTAGCCAATTACCTAGTAGAAGGGAACACCAGCTTTCTGAAAAGAAATATAGAGAAGCCCTTTTTTCACAAACTATTCAAGACTCGACAATACAAATATCTACGTTTAGTTTCGAGAAAAAAGATGTCAGGATTAATGCAAACTAAAGAGAATGTACAACAACACAGCCTTGGGGTGTGTTACTTCAATATCAGCATTACAAAAAAGAAGGGAAATTGCACACTGCATACCTACTCCTGAAACTTGGGGACTAAACTGTGACAAGTGAGTTGCAAGCCACGTTTGCAGAAAATTATTCTTGTTAACATTATCATCTGGCCCAGTTGAAAAGGAAAAATGTTTGTGTCTTCTTTTATTTGCCACAAAAGCGATGTATGCAGGTTTTCTAAAAACAACCAGTACAAAGCTGAAAAATGTCTAATGGTGGAATTAGAAAATGGAAATGGCGTTAGGACCAAAATGGGCATATTTTATGGCCTAGACAATTATGTGTTTCGCTCGCAATAATCAATAGGCTGCTGTTACCATGTCTGTCTACTTGAGAAGCCACAAACTGTTTCAGACATGTTGTGTAACATGCTTAGATAGAACCTGAAGGGGTATGTTTGCTAATCTATCGCCCACAGATGGCAGTGTATGCTCAATATTCCATAAAATATAGTATATGCTTCCGTAACGAAGAGTCTATATTTCGTAACGGAATATTACTATGTGAATTCACAGATAAACACAATTAAGCGGCTTTGTTAGTATTCCTACTTCATATACTTTCTGAATTAATTATAATCAATTGACATCAAAATGTTTTATGTATCGTAATTTACGCACAAATTGTATACCCAAATATATGCTTCCGTAACATTTTCTAATAGCATATGTGGCAAAACATGATATAATAAGCTCTATTTAGACAAATTCTAACTATACGGGAATGTAAAATTCCATTTGATTCATGCAAACTCAGTTAATCAGAAAAATAAATCTCATTAATATCCAGGACATGCTACCACCAAATAATATATGCTCCGTAACAGTTATTTTGACCGTAAAACAAAAAGGGTAGATGCGTAAATCCCGCATTACTTTGTTTTTATGCTCCCCGAAGGGAGAGCATATAGTCGCTGCTTCGTCCGTCCGTCCGTCCGTCCGTCATTCCGTCCGTCCGTCCGTCCGTCCGTCCGTCCGTCCGAAGCGATTTCTCTATAACCTTTGGGCCAAAACAAATGAAACTTACCATGTGAACTCCCTATGACATAATGCCGATGTACTTTTCCCAGTTTTTGGATTTGAGGCCTCGTCATGGGAAAAGGGGACTTAAGGTCAAATACACTTTTTCTCTAATTTCTCATAGTCTAATGGTCAGAATTTGATGAAATTTCATATTTGAGTAGCAAATCAGATGCCCTTGACAATAAACTACTTAAAATTTGCGTATACAAAGTATGTCATGGAAAAAGGGGGCTTAACGTTTGTTAGCTTAATCTTAGCTCTGCATGGCATACATTTATTGTGACAATGCCTTAATCGGGGAGCATTGTCCGTCTCTGACGGCTCTTGTTTATTTGAGATTCCAGCTTTTGCACGTCAAATTAAAAAAGAATCGAGCATAAATAAAGAAGTTTTGTATTGCTAATTTGGAAATGAATTTGCATGATACTATATTTACATACGTCCACGTCGAATTTCATATTCAACATTCCATTTTTCTACTTGCAGTAGCCAATATAATGAATCTTTGATAACTACAGTGTATTATATTGTTCACTATATTGAAATATTCCTGTTAGTTTAACTCAGGGCGTCCTTTGAAGTACGTTACGGAAAAATATGCGTAACGGAAGCATAGCGACCAAAGGACTTTCGAGTCTCTCAATATGTTATACTCTTGATTTTACTTGAAACTCGCCTCTATTTCAACAGTTTGGCAACCACTCTGTCAAAATTTAACAGATTTAGGAATGTCCGTTCATTATTGTGGGCTACACGGACGTAACGGAAGCATAGTAAACGAAATGCGACAAATTCTATTTGTCCATGTTCTTCGCTTTAGTGAAGAAATACTAAGATATTCATAAACTTTAGGGTTTTGATAGTTAAACTAAGCCATTCTCGAACCAAAATAGTTTGAAAATCGGAAAATTGAGAGAAAAGTTGACTTTCTTTCATTCCTTTGAAAGTTCGTTACGGTCACATAGGCAAATCTGGCGACATACAAACAGACATGTTTAAATTCTATTTCATGTATGATGATGGAATCATACTTAATTTAGTCGTTGTAGTAGGGTTTGGGGAAAATAATGTCCAAGAGAACAAAGTCTAAGTACAAAAACGGCTGATTTGGACGGTAGTTTAAAACAAAAAATTGTGCGGCGACATCAACATTTTGACGTTTTTGCAATATTCAACACAACCAAGCACATTCATAAGATCGTTTGAATAACTTAAAAATCATACTACTTTATTGCAAATTATGTCCCGTGATAAAAGATATCTTGCTTTTTGTTGTACCTAATTGATAAAGGTGTAAAATAATGCAATGAAGGTCGGCGACATGCATTTTCAGTAAATGGGTCAATTTTCATGGAATGGCTGTTAAGTGTCATAAAATAACCATATTGGCACAATGTAATGGAAGGAAATATGGATTCACATGACAAATTTTATAATGGCAGATACTTTTAAAAAATATTTTTTCTAATCTATAGGGGAGGACTGCAGTGAAGATTTTGACGCCTGTGCTGCCAGCCCATGTACTGGCAACTCTATCTGCTCGGATCTGAGCCCACAAATCCACGCATCCAGCGGGTTTGGTTACAACTGCTCAAGCTGTGCTGCAGGATTTGAGTTCCTTGTGAATGACCAGAGATGTGCAGGTGTGTTTAAATTAGGGATGGTAACGAGTACCAATTTTACTAATCGAGTACTCGATCACCCTTCCGATCGAGTACTCGAGTACTCGAGTACTCAGATAGAAACTTCGTCTTTTGGTTATAGTATCGTTGTTTTCTAAAATGTTCATAACCGATTTATGCAGCATATCTTCGGTATAAATATATCTTTAGATGACATTTGATCAGTACTTGATTTCAGAAAAATGGACAATTGTTAGATATGTGATGAGAATTACAGAAAGTGTCAAAATCTTTCTATTAAACTTATGAAAAATTAAAAAAAAAATCTTGCTATTCATCTCGATTCATCTCGTAGCAAAGCGTTCGTAATATTTACACATGTTGTGAGATATACACAAGTCACTATAGACTTAAATGGAGGCATTGTCAAACTTTCTGGTATTTATTTGCTTGTAATCGGGAATGAGATGCTTCTTCTTCGAGAAACAAATAGCAATAGAATGAAATCTTAACAATAATCCAATAATCTGCTGATCGAATATTGCATTATCCAATCTAAGGTAAATCTTAGGGACGTCCAATTAAAATGCATCGCCCGAAATCGGAGCAAAGGGCAGCGAAGGTGCGAACATTTATGACATTGTTTGACAGCGAGAACAATAGCTGTTGGCACTTGATTGCAAATTAGGACAATATCGAGGGATTAGATAATCGGCGTGCGACTAGGTGTTACATATTCTACCCTTTTCTCGGTACAGTGTTGGAAAAGAGCGATCGATATTTTCAACAACTCTAGTTTGGAAACAAATTTTCATTTTTCTGCCGATATTATTTTTTTCTTTCCGATCACTCGATTAGTGATTTTGGTAATCGATAATCGGACGTTCGATCGAGTACTCGATTAATCGAGTACTCGTTCCCATCCCTAGTTTAAATTCTTCATTGGACACCCAAATTGCTGCCTAACCGACAAAATGAAAAAATGTTAATGTAATGTACATGTTCATAAATAAGTATGTTATTGATATAATTATATTCCCCAAACTGGCTACATTGGTGTGATTAAATAATTGATGATTAGAAAAATTTAAGCTAAATTTACATTTTACTTAGTAATATCAAATATTTGTTTGCATTCTTATTACCGGTAGTAGTTTGCTTTACTTATTGTAAATGGTCAATTATGATTTTACCTTTTTACTTGATTGTGTGTTATTTCTTGAATTTGTCAGATTTAAAAGCTTGTACAACTAGTATTTCATGGAAGTTATGAGTTATTAAATTGATACTGATATTTCTATGTCAATATTCTCCTTTTCCCCCAGATATTGACGAATGTTTGAACAACCCGTGTGACGGATCATGCACCAATATAGCAGGATCATTTAGATGTTCATGTGACAACGGGTTCAGGTTACAGGATGAAACTTCTACTTCATGTCTAGGTTTGTGGTTCTACTTTGTTTTGCCATCTTAATGAAAAATGATTGATTCATAAGAGGTGAATCAAATTTAGAATTGTTTTGTGAATTTATAATTCAGAACTTATTAACCTTTTCAATAGCAAGAATTTACTCAGAAAGTACATCTTAGTGCCAAATATTTTAGAGAATTCTAGAAAATACTCAACTTTCGAATAAATGCTCATACCTTAGCAAGATATTATCTTGAAATTTGAAAAATACTCACTCATATATTGCCGTATGCAATACAGTACAAATTGATATTTACTATTCAGTAATAACAATATTGTGTCAAAAGAAATTGTCCAGTCCGTCCATGAGTAGATCTAAGCAATTATACTTTGACAAAATTCAAGGAAAATTCACATGTGATTTCCCTTGGGTAATCCCTAGAGAAGTTTTTCTCTGCTTCTTAATTTGAGGCTGTGTCATGAAAAAGGGGATCATGTGTCTATAAAAAGCCTGTCATGGGAAAAGTGGGCTTAATCCTTTCCCAAACAAGACCTGGTTTTGTCCCTAATCGAAATGGCTTGGGAAAACATTGAAACAAAAGAAGAAATTGCTGATAACCAGCAGTTTCTCCTTTTGTCTCAATATTTCCTATGCCATATTTGACACAAATTCTATCTCTAATAACATCCATTTTGTCATTGGTGGCACTTTTAGAAGTGGATCACCCTAAAATTTTGCCGTTTGGGAAAGGGTTAATGTATATGATAGCTTTATTTTATGACAAACACTTATTTAGGGAGCATAATCCGTCTATGATGGCTCTTGTTTTTTCTAGATATTGACGAATGCCTCGAGGGAACCAGTGGTTGCCAGCAGATCTGTAACAATACAGACGGATCATTCAGTTGTGCTTGTAGAGATGGGTATACTCTGAATGCGGACCTCAGGAATTGTGATGTTGAAGGTAAAAAAAGTTTACGCAAACAAAATCAAACCTCCAGTAAACTATACCAACCAATTGATCTTCATAATTCATATACAATTATACTAAACACTTTTGAGTGATCTCCACATTTGTTTAAAATGTTAGATCTAATAAGCTTGACCCAAAACCAAGGGGGTTCAAAATTGATTTGAAACTGAATATAACTATAAATTTGTTATCAAATTGTTGATAGATCTGGTGAAAAAGGTGTTACTAATTCTCAAGCCTTGGCAAAGTTAAAACTTGCCTATTTATAGAGCTATAAAGCTCTTTTTCCAAGTGTTTTAGAGTAGGTAGAACATAATTATAGACCATTTGAATATGTATGCATTGAGAGTGTGTTTATTTAAAAAGCGCCAATCTTTCTCTTGTTTCAGCCACTTTAGAAAGCCTATGTCTACAGAAGGGATGCAGTCAAGGATGTACTGGCAATACAACACAGGGTGTAGACGGTGTTCAGTGTTTCTGTTATGAGGGGTACCAACTTGGTACAGACAATCTGACATGTTTTGGTATGTATTTATATTATACATTTTGTTACCATGACAACTAGAGACTATAATCAAGGATGTACTGGTAATACAACACAGGGTGTAGACGGTGTTCAGTGTTTCTGTTATGAGGGATACCAACTTGGTACAGACAATCTGACATGTTTTGGTATGTATTTATATTATACATTTTGTTACCATAACAACTAGAGACTATAATCAAGGATGTACTGGTAATACAATACAGGGTGTAGATGGTGTACAGTGTTTCTGTTATGAGGGATACCAACTTGGTACAGACAATCTGACATGTTCTGGTGTGTATTTATATTATACATTTTGTTACCATGACAACTAGAGACTATAATCAAGGATGTACTGGTAATACAACACAGGGTGTAGACGGTGTTCAGTGTTTCTGTTATGAGGGATACCAACTTGGTACAGACAATCTGACATGTTTTGGTATGTATTTATATTATACATTTTGTTACCATGACAACTAGATACTCTATAATCAAGGATGTACTGGTAATACAATACAGGGTGTAGACGGTGTTCAGTGTTTCTGTTATGAGGGATACCAGCTTGGTACAGACAATCTGACATGTTCTGGTGTGTATTTATATTATACATTTTGTTACCATGACAACTAGATACTCTATAATCAAGGATATACTGGCAATACAACACAGGGTGTAGACGGTGTTCAGTGTTTCTGTTATGAGGGAAACCAGCTTGGTACAGACAATCTGACATGTTCTGGTGTGTATTTATATTATACATTTTGTTACCATAACAACTAGATACTCTATAATCAAGGATATACTGGCAATACAACACAGGGTGTAGACGGTGTTCAGTGTTTCTGTTATGAGGGAAACCAGCTTGGTACAGACAATCTGACATGTTCTGGTGTGTATTTATATTATACATTTTGTTACCATAACAACTAGATACTATAATCAAGGATGTACTGGTAATACAATACAGGGTGTAGATGGTGTTCAGTGTTTCTGTTATGAGGGATACCAACTTGGTACAGACAATCTGACATGTACTGGTATGTATTTATATTATACATTTTGTTACCATAACAACTAGATACTCTATAATCAAGGATGTACTGGTAATACAACACAGGGTGTAGACGGTGTTCAGTGTTTCTGTTATGAGGGAAACCAGCTTGGTACAGACAATCTGACATGTTCTGGTGTGTATTTATATTATACATTTTGTTACCATAACAACTAGATACTATAATCAAGGATGTACTGGTAATACAATACAGGGTGTAGATGGTGTACAGTGTTTCTGTTATGAGGGATACCAACTTGGTACAGACAATCTGACATGTACTGGTATGTATTTATATTATACATTTTGTTACCATAACAACTAGAGACTATAATCAAGGATGTACTGGTAATACAATACAGGGTGTAGATGGTGTACAGTGTTTCTGTTATGAGGGGTACCAACTTGGTACAGACAATCTGACATGTTCTGGTGTGTATTTATATTATACATTTTGTTACCATGACAACTAGAGACTATAATCAAGGATGTACTGGTAATACAATACAGGGTGTAGATGGTGTACAGTGTTTCTGTTATGAGGGGTACCAACTTGGTACAGACAATCTGACATGTTCTGGTGTGTATTTATATTGATTTCATACAGTAAAAAAGTAGAGATTGGTTCTTTAAAGAGATCTTGTATTGTCATCTGAGACAAACATACTAATAATAATAAAGACTAAATTTAAAGAGGCAACACAGTTGGGATAAACCCAGTCTTCCCTGTAGTCTGCTACATTAATAGAATTAAAGTCCATGTTGTATTCATTATGTGCCCTGGGTTTCATTTCTCATAGTATGATTTTTAAATTGAAAAGCTTCTACATTGGGTTGAAAAGATATCTACATTAATTAACATAAGTATTCTTAAACAGAAGTTTTTAAGCAAGTACTATTTTTGATTTTGTCTTTTTCTATAGATATCAACGAATGCGACAGTCAAGTGTGCACACAGCTGTGTAATAATACAGTCGGCTCGTTTGTATGTAGCTGTTTTGGTGGATACAAGCTAGGGAATGACTCTGTATCATGCATAGGTATGTGTTTTTTATGCCCCGTATCGAGAGATTGGGGGCATATTGTTTTACTTGTGTTGGTCTGTCTGTCTGTCAGAAAACTTAACGAACTTAACCTTTGCCTTTTCTCCAAAAGTATTTGATATAGAAAGCTTAAATTTAGTATGTAACATTCTGTCAATGATATCTATCTGTTCCATTCAATTTGACCTTCTTTAAGGTCATCCATTAACTCTTATCAACCCTTTACTCTACAAGAACTTAACCTTTTACTCCGAAAAGTTAACCTTTGCTGTTTCTCCAAAAGTATTTGATGTACAAAACTCAAATTTGGTATTCAACTTCATTGCAATGATATCTATCTGTTCCATGCAATTTGGCCTTCCTCAAGGTCATTCGTTAAACCTTATCAACCCTTTACTCTACAAAGACTTAACATTTTACAAAAATGGCCTTTTTGGGGGCATTTGTGTTTCACAAACACATCTTGTTTTATTATCAATATCAAAATTGCTTTTAAGACAGTTGATTTTTTTTAAGATATTTTAAAGGCTGGTCACAAGCACAATTTCATGTCCACATAATGAAGAATATGTCTAAAAATAGTCAGGAGTGCAACATATTTTTGCATACAATATTGATGTGTGGAATTGTATGAGATCGGACTGTTAAAACATGTAAGATTGTAAGAATTTTGCTGCTTTTCAAAGAAAACCTCGTAACTGCAGCTTAAAACAAGCTTAAAACAAGTTATGAGGTTTTTGTTGAAAAACGACGATTTGTAAATATTTCAATTTCAATATAATAGAAGATGACTATCAATTTTCCCTTGAATATCCTACTTTTCCATCTATCATGTTTCTAATAAATGCCTGGGTGTTTATTAGAATAATTACGGTATGTATTATTCGATTTACCTATATCATAGAATTATTTTGCCATTGAATTATCAAAATTATGAATTTTAAAATGTTATTTGTCATAATTCCAGAATGTCAGACAGGGACATGGGGAGACGAATGTGCCAATGTTTGTAACTGTTCTCAGTTCTCAAGGGGCTGTAATCGGGTCACTGGCTGTGTGTGCAACATCGGCTGGGAGGGACAATTTTGCGACGAAAATGTTGACGAGTGTAACACTACCGCGGGTCTATGTGGCGCTCTGGAGGACTGTGTTGACACTCAAGGCTCGTACTCGTGTCAATGTAAAGCTGGTTACCAAAGACAACTAGATGGATCTTGTACTAGTAAGCTTTAACCCTTTCCAATATGGAAACATTTTCAATTTGAAAGCTGATGCAGACAACAAAAAAAACTACTGAAAAAAGATTATGTTCACAATTTAGTACAGAAAATATAGAGACAATGTAAACTTTTTTAAGCTTTGTCCCTTTATGTGGTCAAAATCTATTTGGTGAGACTTTAAACAGATCTTATTTTTATATGTCTTAGTTGCTCAGAGGAATTTAAAGTTCAGTAAAAAAAAAAATAATTTTGTTATACAAGGATCTTTTTGGAGAAAAATATGCGTTTGAAATCTCTTGATATCCAAATTTAAATTTTCTTTTATAAGTTTAGAATCTGAACATTAATAATGTAACAATCATTATATTTTTCCTCAGACGTTAATGAATGCGTACTCGAAGGAGACAATGATTGCCCAACAATGACGTCAAAATGTGTGGACAAAACGAATTTATAAGATTTACCCATTTATAATTGTAAAACATACAAAGATTGTAATAGATTAAAGGGTAATATCATAGGCGTCTGATTCTTCTTTTTTACAAAACAACATCATTGAATAAATAATTTTAGTTAAAACATTTTTTCAAATTATGAATGAAAAAAGAAATCATTCAAGATTTTAATTTTCCGTATTGTAATTTGTGCGAAAAATTATCTCCCTTGTAAATTACTTGTAAATTACTTCCCTTATGTCATGTTTTATATTCATATGACCGGGGCACTTGATCGGTCACGTGACTAGTGACGTAATTTTCGAAGTAGAATATGACACTGAATTTCAGCAATATAAGTTTGGTTTATTGGGGGTTTACGCCGTTTTCAACTACTATCTCGTAATGAAGTGATCGTACTAGAGTAAACGGAGGACAAGCACGAAATGATTGAAATAATATCATATTTTTTTTTTGGAAAAATGAAGGAACGAATGGGGTTTTTGTGCAACCTAGAAAATATTGAAAAGAAAATCGCAAAATTTAACATGCTCACCATCACATCACGATTTCCTCACTAATAAGCAAAAACCATGATATCCGATCACTCGATTGTCGATAAATGACGCAAATTCAAACACGTATCATTGTGGGACAGACAACTTTTTTTTAAGTCTTTTAACTTTCGCCGTCCAGTGATGGGTTAATAAGATGACATGATGTTGTCGAAAATCCAGTTGATCGTATGACATTGACCAATTTTACATCAGTCAATTACTTTAGACATCATTAAATTTTTTTCCATAATCAAGTTAATCAATTCCATTGTTCGTTATTAAGTGTGAAAAACAGATTAGTCAAACGGTCTTAAAAAAGAATTTGATGACTTCTTACAAATTAGTATTTGATTTTCAGTGACGTTTTCATTTGAATTGACAATTAATCAGGATTTCATTCAACGATATCGCTTTAACCCATTCCATCACATTGACTTCGCCCCTCAAAAAAAGGTTGTGGAAAACATCGTGAGAAATGAAGAAATTGCTTGTCTTGCATTTCCCACAATGTTTTCTACCTCCACCACGCACAAAATGAAATAGAAATAATTAACAATAATTCTCTTGAAATTGTTGTCTGCAACACCTTTGATTTCAGACGAGACCAGAGTATTTTTGCCGTTTGGATATGGGTTAATCCTTTCCACAACTACAATGTTTTAGATGTTTCCAATTTCGAAGCTACAGAAGATCAATTTGATATTGATAAAGAGAGAATTATTTGCAATATAGCGAGGAGATTCAGATTGCTGAATTAGAAAGGGAAAACTATGATCGTTTTATAATTGGTTTTCACCGGATCATATGTTTTAGAAAAGGGCAATATAATTTTGAAAACTACTTCCAATAATTGCTGTACTGAGTAAAGGGAGCGAATATACATGTGTTTTATGACATCTTTGACACCCGCGTGTTTATTGACCAGTATCTTACACCCGTTTTTTGTAATTAGTCAGCTCATTATGTAAGGTGTTTATTTCCAATTAATGTATGTAAAGAAAATCTATTAATGCTATTTTCGATTTTAATCATTTTTCAAAAAAGATCCTTTTATTTTCAATGACACAAGGAAACAAAAAAAAATAAAAAATGAATAAATAAACGAATACAAATAAGAGAGAAAAGGATTAGATGCTGAGGTCACCATTTTCTCCTAACCTTTTAGCAATACTTTGATATCTCATGAAAATTAAAAAAATGCCCAAACAATCTTAATTTAATCGCCTGCAACTCATATTGATACAATATTAAAAATATCAAAACTGTTCGATAAATGCCTAAAACGATCTTTATGCGCTCTCAACTCTTTCCCAAATAGCACAAATTTAGAGTTCAATTTTAACAGCCGCTGCAGATAAAAAAGGGATGATGATAAAAGGGGGGTTCTCTATATGTCGCGGAAAATATTGAGACAAAAGGTGATCACGTTGATTATCAGCATTTTCATCTTTGTCTCAATGTTTTTACCAAGCCTTTTTGAGCGTCAATACTAGGTTTTGTTAAATGAAAAATTTAGGGGAAAACCAACACACATAGATTGTATTTCTCTTCCACTTCATTTTTTTTCACTCACGAGATAATTGCTTCGGCAAACATCATGTGGTAAAAGAAGAAATTGATTTAGACAGACAATTTCTTCCTTTATACAATGTTTTCTACCCAAAAGACAAAAAGTAAATACCATTCACTTGCAATTTTCATCTGCAACATCTTTGAATATTTAGACCAGCCAATTCTTAGCCTTTGCCTTGGTAGTGGGTTAGATGAAACCCTGTGAATTGAAACAATGCCTGTTTCGAACGACAGAGAATATCGCATTTTTATTTAGGAGCAGCACTCATGAACACGCAATCTTGATAATTATGTTTTAGCACTGCATTTGGATAAAAATTTGTTTGTCATAAAAATTTGCATAATCTTTGAATGACCTGACGGTACAAATTAAGTAGAAGTTGTACGGTCCTGGTTCAATCTCAGAATCAACTTTCGTTTTCAATTTGATTTCCTCGGAAAAGCAACTATATACTACATGTATAATGTTTTATGGGTTACTAAGTTAACATTGCAATCGTAAGTTACACACAACAGGATTTTGAAGCGATATTCCCATAAATCTTTATATCAGACCACTCGATTATCGATAAATGACACAGTTGTCAATGTAGACAGGTTCGACTATTTCGTATCCAAGGATACAGAATCCAAGGGAAGTAATTGATGCAGCATATTTTGTGTATTGGTAAAATCGATAATTTGGCTGCTGGTTTGCAATGCGTTAATGCTTTCTCTCACGTAATGACTTTTTTGTATTGTTTTTTAAAACCATTTCCGAGCGATTTATAAGGATGAATTGCGAACTCGTAATTTTTTGAGGTTATCCTTTAATATATAAGTGATTTATTTTTTCTCAGACGTTAATGAATGCATACTCGAAGGAGACAATGATTGCCCAACGATGACGTCAAAATGTGTGGACAAAACAAATTTATAAAATTTACCCATTTATAATTGTAAAACATACAAAGATTGTAATAGATTAATATATAAGTGATTTATTTTTTCTCAGACGTTAATGAATGCATACTCGAAGGAGACAATGATTGCCCAACGATGACGTCAAAATGTGTGGACAAAACGAATTTATAAAATTTACCCATTTATAATTGTAAAACATACAAAGATTGTAATAGATTAATATATAAGTGATTTATTTTTTCTCAGACGTTAATGAATGCATACTCGAAGGAGACAATGATTGCCCAACGATGACGTCAAAATGTGTGGACAAAACAAATTTATAAAATTTACCCATTTATAATTGTAAAACATACAAAGATTGTAATAGATTAATATATGCGTGATTTATTTTTTCTCTGACGTTAATGAATGCGTACTCGAAAGAGACAATGATTGCCCGACGATGACATCATAATGTGTGGACAAAACAAGTTTACAATATTTACCCATTTATAATTGTAAAAATCACAATGTTTTTAACAGATAAATGTAAAAAATGATTTATGTTTTACGCAGATATTAATGAATGCGTACTTGGAGGAGACAATGACTGTCCAACGATGACGTCAGAATGCGTGGACAAAACACCAGGATTTGTGTGTCAGTGTAAAGAAGGTTATGTGGGGGACGGTTATAATTGTACTGGTAAGTCCATACTATATATTTTCCTTTGTTTAGCAAGAATTTTTTTGAGAGCAAAAAGCATAGACAAAGATCAGCCTGCACATATGTGCGGTCTGATTTTTGTCTATGCTTCCTGCTTATAGCCATAAAGCTAGATTGGCCCGACAATGATGTCAAAATGTGTTGACAAGACCTGGATTTGTGTGTCAATGGAAAGAAGGATATGTGGGGGATGGTTACAATTGCACTGGTAAGAATTTAGTATTTCCTTTTCCCCTTAGCTCAAATTTCTGCATTCAATCTGAAGTTGCGGACAATTTTCGGAAAAAGTGTGGAAATTCTGCAGCAAAAGGGGGGGGGCGAGAATTTTTTAGGGCAAGAAGTATAGACAAAGATCAATCTGAACAATTTTGTCCTTAATTCATACTTATACCTATAAAACTCTATTTTCCCAATGACAACATGTATGATGTGCCAATGCAAAGACAGTTTTGTGGGAGGTCATTATAGTTTTACTAGTAAGAAGAAAATGACATCGAATTAGAAACAACCTTTCTGTTTGATAGATGTGCTGATTCAGGAAATGCTGCAATTTACTGATTTGTAATAGTTGTGATGATGCTTAAAATGAAGATTTTAAAAAGTTCTTTAAAATATATCTAATTGTGGCATGAAGTAACCATAATACTGAAATAAGAATTAGAGATTGAATTATGCTTCTTATGAATTAATTGAATAAAGCTATTCCAAAATGTTTTATGCATGGTTAAATGGTATGGTCATGTGAAAAAGATATAATTGTGGTTACTAGTCTTTAGATTATCCCTTTCCCAAACAAGACCCGGTTTTGACGTCCCTAATAGAAAAGGCTTGGGAAAACATTGAAACAAAAGAAGAAACTGCTGATAACCAGCAGTTTCTCCTTTTGTCTCAATATTTTCTATGTCATATTTTACACAAATTCTATCTTTAATAACTTCCATTTTTAGCTCGACTTTTCGAAGAAAATGACAGCTTATACTGTCACCCGGGCGTCGGTGTTGGCGTCGGCGTCGGCGTTGCAACAAAGGTTAAAGTTTTTTCAAACATCAATAACTACCATACTATCAAAGGGATTCAACCCAAACTTGGAATACTTATTCACCATCACACCCTCTACCTTATTAAGAGGGCCCATGACCCTGGCTCCACTACATTTGGAGTTATGTCCCCTTTATACTAAGCAACTTAGAAAGTCGAGCGCGCTGTCTTTGGACAGCTCTTGTTTCATTTGTGGCAGTTTTTGAAGTGGATCGCCCTAAAAATTTGTCGTTTGGGAAAGGGTTTATCTCTTATAATTTCTGTATTAATTTTCCCACTAGACATGTTTCGTCGGATATCGACTACTAGATGGCAATAAAACCAGACAGCAAAATTTTGGGGTGGTCCATCTCCAAAGCTGCAGCAGATGACAAAACAGATATTGTTAATGTGGGAATTTGTGAACAATATAGCACAGAAAATATTCAGGCAAAAGGAGAAAATGCTGATTATCAGCATTTTCTTCTTTTGCCTCAATATTTTCAAAAACCTTTCACTAAGGTTCATCAAAATCAGAGGTGCGTTCTTCAGAGCGAGATTTCTTGAGATATCTTGAGATTTCTTAAGATGTTTTAAGATAAAGCGCTCTTTAGAGCAAGATTTTTAAGACGCTCAAAGGGAGGCGCCATTACCCTATACTGCGTGCGGAACCCCTCGGTCAACTCTGTACAAACAATATAAAAGAGATTTGACCGAGTTGTTCCGAACACTCCATAATTCATAAACCGCTGTGTTCCGAATGCTCCATACTTTATACAAATGACGTCATGATGACGTCATTTGTATAAATATGGAGCATTCGGAACAGCTCGGTTAAAGTCTCTGTCTTAAAAACGCTTTATCAAAAACACCTTAAGAAATCTTAAAAAATCTCGCTCTAAAGAACGCGCCTCAGGTCTTGTTTGGAAAAGGTTTAACAATTTTGAAATATTTCTTACAATTTTATTTAAGATATTGACGAATGCGAAGCAGGCACCAGTCCATGTACGCAGATCTGTACTAACCGTGTGGGATCATACAATTGTGAATGTTACGTCGGATACCGGCTACTGGACGACAGACGGACTTGTGAAGCATGTATGTATTGTGTATATTGCATTATATTCTTTTGTGTTTGTGTATGATTTTCATTGTAAGACAGCATGGTTTGCACAGGTCTTGAAAAACCATTGAATTTGACCTTAGCCTTATAAAACCCTTGAAAATAGATGTGAGCCTTGTAAAACCCTTAAAAAGCAAGTTTGAGCCCTTGAAAAACCCTTGAATTCTATTTTTCTATCATTTTGTATGTACAGTACATGTAAATCATTTTCAGCTGTCTTTTAACATACATGGAAAATTTTATGCAATTGGAAAATCCCTTTATAAAAAGACATAGATAGGAAAAGATTAAGAATAACTGAATTGCTTGTCTGCGAAGAAATTACGAAGAAATAAATCGGTATGGGGAAGTGTGTGTTCAACAAAAGATGGCTAACAGATCAAAGATACAAAGCATGGGTCCAAGAATTTGAGTCGGACAAACCAATAAATGAACCATGTTTGCATTTAGATTATTGAATGTTAGTAGCCCTTGAATTTCAATGTTGAGTCCTTAAAAAAACCTTAAAAACCCTTGAATTTTCTCATCAAAATTTTGTATGAACCATCGACAGCCTCGGCCATGTAGCAGTTGGTTGCACATCAGACTCTCACTCATGGGGTCCTGTGTTTTATCCCCAGTCGCAGCAAAAATCCTTTCAGACTAAAGTGTCTCCCACCAATGGTTTGTTGATGGTAAACCTTTGTAGGCAAGCTGCTGGAGGCTCGGTAAGGATATTGTTGTAGTACTGGTATGAGAAATGACAGGAATCCAGGGTTAGGTGCTCCAGCAGCTGCAATATGACCATGGCAATTGAAAGAGGCATTAAAACTCAGTCAATCAACGATTTTATTGGAAAACCAAATGTTTGGCTTGCAATCTTGAAAAGGAGATGATTATTATAAGCTAGAAAGTTTTGGTTAGAATCTATGTTGATTGACTGTAGAAAAGAAAAGTTTTAATGTTATTTCTGACCTTTGTCAATTTATCCATTTTAAAGATTTAAAAGACAATCTCCAATATCCTTCTTTCAGTACTTAAAGTTTTAGTAATATGACTGATTTTATCCTTTCACATTTTATGCATAATTACACCTTGATTTACAGATAATTTTGCAACAAATAGAAGTAATTACCAAGTGGGATGAAATAGAAAATATGAAATACGAATATATGCTTTGTTATGCTTCAAGATCTCCTACTTTGTCTTTCTTGTCTCAATATAAGCATTTATAGCGCAACTATTCACAGAATAGGGGGGCTATTCTAGTCACCCGAGCATTGGCGTCAGCCTCGGCGTAATGCTTTGGTTAAGTTTTCTTGTTCAAATCTCTGTTTCTACTGATGCTATTGATCTGAAACTGTGCCCATACCTCTGTGACCATAATATCAGCCTCTAGGCAAAGATTTGGTACTCTGACATGTAATTAACTGGAATTTTTACCCTTTATAGACTGAAGAATTTTTCACTATCCAGCACTTGATAATCACCCTTTGCTGTCCAGAGCTAGCTCATGTTATAATTGTAAATGTAATACATGTGAATAAAAACATCATGGGAAAAGAAGAAATTGCTCAAGATGAGCAATTTCTTCTTTTCCCATTATGTTTTTAATCACAGTTATTAGCATAAGCGCATTGCGTTTCCAGGTTTTCTGATACTTATTTACTTTACCACTACAGCTTCAAATTGTTCTAGGGAGAACTCTGATTGGTATTCATATCTTCTCCGTCTTTCTGATTATTGCCACATACTTATGTCAGACTATTGTCAGTATGCATGTCTACTCTCCTATATAGTAGGGATTTTGGTAAAATATTTACAGAATGCCACCAGTCTTGTTAACTTGGGCACATCATCCAGGTTTAGACATGCTACATGGTAAAAGGGGACTAAATGCGAAAAGCAGCATGTATTGTGACCATGTCAATTTTGTTTCTTAATGCTTAAGGGAAATTTATTTCAAATGTATAGCTTAAGTTAACTATATTGAGCTCTGTGCTTCTGTCTAAACTTTTCAATGGGCAGAATATGTAAATTGGAACTTTTAAACATTATGTTTTTTGCCTTTTAACAAAGCAAAATAAAATGAACTTTATAAATTTTATTGGAAAAGAAAAAAATTGTGATACAATAATGTGTTCTTTTCTTAGTATTGTAAAACATGTTGTTTTTTTTTCCAGTAAATCAAAATCATATTCAATCGACAAAAAGGATGTCGATAAAGATGTGCCTTTTGTACAATAAAACATGGAAAATATTGAGCCAAAAGTAGAAAATGCTGGTTGTTAGCATTTTCTTTTTTTTTCCTCCATTGTTTTCAAGCAGCTTTTTTTCTTGACGGGCGTCAAAAAGTGTCAATGTGTGGGAATGGGTTGATATAATATTAAGTGGTTGCTTTAGTAACAATGAATAATTCTGTACCTTTGAAAGTAATTTAGATTCAGTAACCCCTGCTATGTGCTGCTCTGAAATCATGTCATTAAATTTAACTTTTCTACATGCTGAATAGATTGTATTAATTTCTTTAGAAGTAAAAGTGCAACTTTAACCCCTTCGCTGCCCCGTGGCGGCCTGAGCCGTCATGCGAAAATGTCGCTATACTGCCCCATGACGGCCTGGGCCGTCATGAGGGGAAACCGATGTTTTTTTTCCAAAGTTTAAGAACAAAAAATGTAAAATGCAATATGAATAAAAATATATTCACTGAATAGCATTTTCAATTATCTTTCAGAAAATATAAGGTTTTATATAGTTTTATTGAATTGTTTTTTAGTTATAAGTTCATTTCTTACACTACCGTCAATTTCTTGGAAAATAGTCTGGCAAATAGGAACCAATTTTCCAATATTTGTCTGGCAGCGAAGGGGTTAATATGTCTAGTTGAAAGCTGTGTGAACTCAGATCAGACTTCCTGGGTGTAGTCTGAGTGATCTTTGTTTGCACAGCAAAAAAAATTGGAAAAATAATCCTTTCTCAAATAACAAAATTTTGGGTAGTTGAATTTGAAAGCTGCTTGAGAAAACAAAATTATGTTACTGAAGGTAAAATTTGTGAATAATGATAGAACAGAAAACATTGAGGCAAAAGGAGAAAATGCTTATTATCAGCATTTTCTTCTTTTGTCTCAATGTTTTCCCAAGTCTGTTCTCTAAGGGGCGACAAAACCAGGTCTTATTTGGGAAAGGGTTAATAACGGGATAAAGCCAAAGCTTCTTTATTTGTTGAGAGAGAATGCTTGAAAATCATGCTGTATTGTACTTTGCTTGCACTGCTTATAGCTTTATTGCCATTATCATACTTTGTGAGATTTTTATTTTGAAATATTTATACTGATGATTCTCTCGAATCCACAAGTCAGTGAATTCCATGCCAAGTGAATGGAGCCTTGTTCTTGATCGCTAGAAAGCATGTTGTACTTAACCCATTCTCACACGTTGGCGCTTTTAGACACCCTTCAAGATAAACACTTGGTAAAACATTGTGGAAAACAAAGAAATTGCTTGTGACAAACAATTTCTTCATTTTCCACAATATTTTTCAACCTCTAATGTTAAGATTTTCAAAATTTCATCAACTTGAAATTGTCGTCTGCAAAACCTTTCAAATTGGAATGGTCCAAATTTTTGCCATCTGGTAATGGGTTAAACTGCAACATTATGACACACTGTTGAAGATTTTGTTATCCTGCTATATGCAACAAATTAACAACACATTTTGAATAAGAAGAAATCTATTATTTGTTTGCAAAATTTTGGTACACAAACAGGCTCATTGGAAACCTCTTATCAATTTAGTCCAAGATACTTGTGATTTCATCTTTTGATCCTTATTTAATTCTTCAAAACTGTAAAAAAAAACTTTTTTAGAATAGTGAGTAGAAAAGTATAGTAGATTTAGAAATGTTTAAATAATATCTGTTGCATCGCAAGAAAAATGGGGCCTATTTACATTGTACATAATATAGAGTAAAGTCGGGTAAATTCGACAGTCGTCAAAATTCGACACCCTTTTATAATTTTTACAATACATGACACAAAAATCGTGATAATAGCATTCTAATATTGAAAACCTTATGTCTGGGCAATAACTGACGTATAAAAATATTTCATGTCCTCCAAACACCCACCCTTTACCCGAAAAAATCACGGAAGAAAAAGGTCGTCGAATTTTCTGATGAGCAAAAATGACCGTTACAGATTATCGTAAGAAAGTGGATCTAAACAAAGACATATGAAAAATTATGAAAATCATTTTTATATGATAAATGTTTCAATACTAAGCCGGAAATGTATATATTTTCATAAATTATTTGATAAAAAGCATCTCTCCGTTTTATTTTCAACTTGAGAAAGGGTGTCGAATTTATACGACAAAATATTTCAAGAGCGTATAAATTCGACATGCCGTAAAACGTGATTAATTATTTGAATTTGAATATTCCTACATCGACAGAAACAGACAACAGTTTGGTTGTTGCGCTTATTTTGAACAGTAGAAATGGCGTTGATGCCTTTTTCATCAACCAACAAACAATTCTGATCTAAATATACGTATTATTAACAAATCCCATATCAATTTGCATCTGAAACGTTTCACGCGGTAAACTTTTCCATAAGATTCATATTCTGAGGTCAGTCAAAGTTCTCGACTGTAGTAGATGAATATATTAAATAAAGCGAGTCTTACTTTGTAAGAAACATCCTTATTAATTCCACCACAAAAGTTAACAATCCAACTCATGAAAATTAAATATCACTTAAAAATTTGACCTTTGTTTGAAGGTGCACAAATTCCTTATTTAGCGACTATCAAAACACCCGAATGCGGTTGTTTTAATTCACGTGGCACCACCTTGTAAATCTACTGAGCAAACTGAGCAAACTGTGTTTAATTGATTGGTCGGAACAGTTTGTCAGTCTCCACCCATTCGATCATTTATATGCTTGATTGACAGGGATATTCACGTGCTGATTTCTCATTCCTTTGTCGGTACAAAATGACGTCATACAATCGTCATACCACTAACCGTCTGAGGGAGAGTTTAAAACATCAAACAAAGCCGCGCAGCCGCGCGTGGAACACCTGTTATTGAACAGTTTCCGAAAATAGAAATAGACTCATTCCCATACAGTACTTAAAAGGGAACATTTGTTGAAATTTCGGGCTGCGCATTTTACGTTAAGATTAATTTGGTCATGGATTAATTGAACCATTAATTGGAATATTTCAGCGACAAGGTATTACTTTTACATTTCATTCGAGGAGACAATTAACTTCCTAAACAAAACATTGTTGTTTGGCGACCGCGGTGTTTTAAATGAAGAAGGAATATTACGTAGGTGCTTTAAGGGAATATTTGTGGTTTAGGAATGACTGCGCGGATAAACATTTAAAAAAAAATCACATTTCGCAAATTGATCTCTCTGTCTCCGAATCGTGGGTGAGAATGAAAATCTCAATGAAGAAAAATCAAGTGCATCGTCGTAATCAATATATTCACATGATTTGTAGTTTATAAGAGATGTTTACATCGTTTTCTGATTATTTTCATACACAAATTCTTGGGGTGTCGAATTTACCCGCAAGGTGTCGAATTTATACTACGATGGGTCCCATGATTTAATGGGAAAAAAGACGACAACGACAATATCGTATGCGGGCTGCGTTTTTTGCAAATGAAAAAAATCAAGCCAACTTCCGTTTTGATAAATGTTTATTCTCCGGAATATTTTGCCACAACTTTTTTTTGCTCATTTCGTCTTAAGGTGTCGAAATTACCCCTCTTTACTCTATTTATAACATAAAAAGTTCTACAAAAAAGTTTTTGTTAACTTTCTCAGAAGAGATATTTTCATTGAAGCTAGTTGAAAAGATTAGAAAGAATGTTTGGTTAAAACATACAAGTTTTGAAATTTTATCGATTATGTAGACTTCAAAGTTTGAATAGGGTAGGAGTTGTTCAAATTTTATCAATTGGCCCTGTTTTGAATGTGATGGGATAGGTTACTGTAAGTATCACAAGATTAGAATATTAGTCCTTTTAGAATTTTAGTGATTTTGGGTGATTTTGAAATGATACATATTAGTAAATCTAGAAGTAGCTCTTTTGATAAGAAAACAATAACATTTATTATGTATTGATCCATTTTTATTTTTTTTGCCCTTCACAGCTGAGGACCCATGTTTTGGCAGTACCAATGGTTTGAACAATGAGACTTGTATCGCAGCTGGTGCAGCCGGATGTAGGCTCAACGACACCGTCCCAACATGCTTCTGTAATAATGGATTTGACAAACTCGACAATAATACATGTATTGGTAAGCGACAAGATCTTAGTTCATATGTGACCATTGTTTTTGAGCTTTAAAATCTTATTTTAAAGAATTCCCACAAATGAGATAAAATATCTGATTGCTGATTCTTGGAATAATCAGTAGAAAATAATGTGATTGTGATTTTTGCATTTTCTGATGATTGAAAAGCTACAAGTATTAACTGCTTTACATTCCAGTAACTTTGTAAAGTTGTTCAAATGACCATCAAAAATATAGTTTGTGTCATTTGATTGTCAAACCAAATCGTAACTCTTTTTCTCTAAATAAAAGAAGTATATTTCAAATAAAAAATCCAGTGCATTATACAATTTCAATGCACTAGCACTCGATCCCAAAACATTGACCTACTTACATATTTCTATACAATGACCTATGAGTAGTATAGGATCAAGTGCCAGTGTTTCAATGCTGTACTATTGTATTTCACAGACAAGAATGAATGTGCACCTAACAATGGTTCTGGACCGTGTTCTGATATCTGTACAAACAATGATGGAGGTTTCTTTTGTAGCTGCAGTCCAGGAAATCAGCTACTGAGTGATGGTGTCTCTTGTCAATGTAAGTCTCTCTTTCTTTATACTTAACCAATTACCAAACGCCAAAATTTTGGACTGATCCAATTTGAAAGGTGTTGTAGACGGCAATATCAAGTTGATGAAATCTTAAGAATTTTTCCATTTTGGATTTAGAAAAAATTGTGGAAAATGAAGAAATTGCTTGTCACAAGCAATTTCTTCATTTTCCATAATGTTTTCCAATTTTGCGTGAGTCAATAGGCATCAATGTGCAGTATTATAGGATTAATCCTTTAAAATAAAAAAAATCTGAGCTGTAGTATAGAAAAACATTGAGAGAATACAAACAATGGTTCCAGACCGTGTTCAGATATCTGTATCAACAACGATGGAGGGTTTATCTGTAGTTGCAGTCCAGGAAATCAGCTACTGAGTGATGGTGTCACTTGTCAATGTAAGTTAACCCTTTACCAAACGACAAAATTTTAGGGCGATCCACATCAAAAACTACCACAAATGACAAAATGGAGGCGTTTAAAGATATGATTGTGTAAAATATGGCACAGAAAATATTGAGACAAAAGGAGAAACTGCTGGTTTTCAGCAGTTTCTTCTTTTGTTTCAATGTTTTCCCAAGCCGTTTTAATTGGGACGTCCAAACCAGGTCTTGTTTGGGACCAGGTCTTGTTTGGGAAAGGGTAAAATTACTGATCTACTTTTGGGAAATCATATACTTGGATATAAAAAAGAAATATGTCCATTGTAGTAAAGAAATCATTTATACATGGCAAACAATGGTTCTGAGATCTGTACTAACAATGATGGAGGATTTATCTGTAGCTGCAGTCCAGGAAATCAGCTACTGAGTGATGGTGTCACTTGTCAATGTAAGTTTCTCTTTCTTTATACTTAACCCATTACCAAACGCCAAAATTTTGGACTGGTCCAATTTGAAAGGTGTTGCAGACAACAATATCAAGTTGATGAAATCTTAAAAACATTTCCATTTTGGATTTGAAAACATTGTGGAAAATGAAGAAATTGCTTGTCACAAGCAATTTCTTCATTTTCCACAATGTTTTCCAACTTTGAGGGAGTTAATAGGCGTCAATGTGCAGTAAAGGATTAATCCTTTAAAATGAAAAAAAATCTTAGCGGTAGTATAGAAAAACACCAAGAGAATACAAACAATGGTTTTGGATCGTGCTCAGAGATATGTACAAACAATGATGGAGGATTCATTTGTAGTTGCAGTCCAGGAAATCAGCTATTGAGTGATGGTGTCACTTGTCAATGTAGGTTTATAATGTATTTTACAAAATCCTTTAAAATAAGCAAATAACATGACATTGTGTGCTGTAGGATAGAAAACATTAAGAGAATACAAACAATGGTTCTGGAACGTGTTCAGAGATCTGTACAAACAATGATGGAGGTTTCATTTGTAGCTGCAGTCCAGGAAATCAGCTACTGAGTGATGGTGTCACTTGTCAATGTAAGTTAACTTACTGATCTACTTTTGGGAAATCATATACTTGGATATAAAAAAGAAATATGTCCATTGTAGTGAAGAAATCATTTATACATGGCAAACAATGGTTCTGAGATCTGTACCAACAATGATGGAGGTTTCATTTGTAGTTGCAGTCCAGGAAATCAGCTATTGAGTGATGGTGTCACTTGTCAATGTAGGTTTATAATGTATTTTACAAAATCCTTTAAAATAGGCAAGTAACATGACATTGTGTGCTGTAGGATAGGAAATATTGAGAGAATACAAACAATGGTTCTGGGCCTTGTTCAGAGATCTGTATCAACAACGATGGAGGGTTTATCTGTAGTTGTAGTCCAGGAAATCAGCTGCTTAGTGATGGTGTCACTTGTCAATGTAAGTTATATTACTGATCCACTTTTGGGAAATCATATACTTGGATATAAAAAAGAAATATTTCCATTGTAGTAAAGAAATCATTTATACATGGCAAGCAATGGTTCTGAGATCTGTACCAACAATAATGTTGGTTTTATCTGTAGTTGCAGTCCAGGAAAACAGCTGCTGAGTAATGGTGTCACTTGTCAATGTAAGTTTTATTGAAGCCTGTATGGTACTTTGAAATATAATGTTTACAAAAGCATAATTATGATGTAGAAGCTTTTGCTGGTGATCTTGGAAGAATGAACTCAAAGTAATTCATGTGCAGGCTGACGGCTTAATTGCAAATGGTTACTGTTATTGAAAGATAATTTGATTTCCTAACAAAAGAGCTTTACATTCATTAAAATAATGTTTTAGTTTCGGAGGGGTAGAATTGGCAAATATTGCTTGTATGGCCTTTCAGGGTGAAAACATGACTTTGATGACCAACTGTTTGTTTGAAAATTATGACTCTTTAATTAAGTCTTTTATGCTTCTAATTTCAGCATGTAATGTGACGGACAGCTGGGGACCAGCCTGTGAGAACCAGTGTACATGTGGAGCTGGTTCCCTGTATTGTGACAGCCTGACTGGATGTGTATGTGATTCAGGTGGGTACCAGCATCTTAGTAACAAATTGTTATATTTAATGCATTGGCATTTAAAATTTCACATGTAAACAAACATAGCTTATGCATATGGAATGAAATCCATAGGTTGAATTTAGCATTACTGGCTCGGTTTATGTGAAAACTGAGTCGGCAATGCTAAATTCAACCTATGGATTTCATTCGATATGACTTTAGATAATTGTTGTTGATTGGTTTATACCTTTTTTGACACTACACAAAAAATGAATACCAATTTTAAGTTATGAATTTTATTTATTTGAATTCATGTAGTTAATTCTGATTGGTTGATTTTCAGGCTGGACTGGTACCCTGTGTGACTCAGATATTAATGAATGTTCAACAAACCCTTGTGGACCCAACCAAAATTGTACAAACACTCCCGGCAACTTTGTGTGTACATGTATCACAGGTTATACATTCCAGAATGGAGTCTGTGTTGGTATGTGATAGTTAAGACTATTCTTGTTATTTCATTGTTAATTTATAACTCATATAACTGAATTGACATGTAACTTTATATTATTCATTTATAAACAAAAATCAGCTAGAGATTATTTGATCACATTATGGATATTCAATTATTTCTCAGAAAAGTGTATTAATCACAATGCCACTAACTCATGTTATCACACTTTACAGTGTTAATTGAGCAAGGAGTGTGTCTTAACCCTTTCCCAAACGGCAAAAAATTAAATTGATCCACTTCTAAAACTGCCACAAATGACAAAATGGGAGTTATTAAAGATAGAATTTGTGTAAAATATGGCATAGAAAATATTGAGACAAAAGGAGAAACTGCTGGCTATCAGCAGTTTCTTCTTTTGTTTCAATGTTTTCTCAGTCAGGCCTTTTTCATTAGGGATGTCAAAACCAGGTCTTGTTTGGGAAAGAGTTAAGTGCTTTAGATTTTTGTTTATGAAGAAAAAGCGATTATTTTGTTCAGATGGTATGTTTAAACTATTTGCTTAGTCCTTAAATTTGTTTGCATGTAGTTGTAAGAAAGGCAAGATAGATATTTTCAGTTAATATTCAATTACTTTTAATATTATTCCTTTGTAAAGATATAAAATTATGAGTGTTTACAAAATTATTTTTTCATCACATAGATATTGATGAATGTGCCTTGAACACGGATGGATGTTCACAGCGCTGTATCGACACAGACGGATCATTCATCTGTTCATGTAGCTCTGGTTACGAGTTTGAAACCAACTCTACCACTCAATGTATCAGTAAGTAGATCTATGACTTTTTATGTCTCATTGTGAAAGATCAAGGACATGTTTTACCATTGTCCATCCGTCTCTCTTTCCGATTTTACTGTGAAAACTTAAGTTGGTAGCATCAATTGTTGTTCATCATTGTTCATTTTGATCCTGACTCTACACTTAGTCAGCTATGTTGTCAACTTCTTTAGACTGTCACTGAGATTTGTAAGCTACCTGACAATAATCAACAAAGTGACTGAGCATTATGACTCATTTTACTATATTTCATGTACATATTTTAACATGTTTTGACATACCTTTTAACTCCCTCACAAGGAAAGACTTGGAAAACATTGTGGAAAATGAAGAAATTGCTTGTAACAAGCAATTTCTTCTTTTTCCACAATGTTTTCTAACCCAAAATGGAAAGATTTTTAAAATTTAATCAACTTGAAATTGTCGTCTGCAATTTCTTTCAAATTGGAATAGTCCAAAATTTTGCCGTTTGGTAATGGGTTAACATGTTTTGCCATTATTATAAACCCATTACCACACAATGACTCTTTTTGACTCCACACAAGAAACTGGTTATGGAAAACATTGTGGAAAATGAAGAAATTGTTTGTGACAAGCAATTTCTTCATTTCCCACAATATTTTCCATCCAAAATTATTAAAAAGTGTACTTTTTCATTCAGGTTTAGTTGTCGTCTGCAACATCTTTGAATTTGGACCTGTCAAAATTTTGTCGTTTGGTAATGGGTTAATGGTTTTTTTTCCTTTACTTACAGATATTAATGAATGCGAGAAGAACTTGGACCTCTGTACACAAATCTGTATTGACCTAGATGGAAGTTTTAGTTGTAGTTGTTATGAAGGTTTCACTCTACAGTCTGACAGATTCACTTGTGTTAGAGGTAATGTAACATATACATGTAGTTGTCTCTTACTTTTATAAATGAGTGTGATAAGAACTTGGACCTCTGTACACAAATCTGTATTGACCTAGATGGAAGGAGGGTTTCACTCTACAGTCTGACAGATTCACTTGTGTTAGAGGTAATGTAACATATACATGTAGTTGTCTCTTACTTTTATAAATGAGTGTGATAAGAACTTGGACCTCTGTACACAAATCTGTATTGACCTGGATGGAAGTTTTAGTTGTAGTTGTTACGAAGGCTTCACTTTACAGTCTGACAGATTCACTTGTGTTAGAGGTAATGTAACATATACGTCTCTTACTTTTATAAATGAGTGTGAGAAGAACCTGGACCTGTGTACACAAATCTGTATTGACCTAGATGGAAGTTTTAGTTGTAGTTGTCATGAGGGCTTCACTCTACAAACCGACAGATTCACTTGTGTTAGAGGTAATGTAACATATACATGTAGTTGTCTCTTTTATGAATGAGTGTGATAAGAACTTGGACCTGTGTACACAAATCTGTATTGACCTAGATGGAAGTTTTAGTTGTAGTTGTTACGAGGGCTTCACTCTACAGTCTGACAGATTCACTTGTGTTAGAGGTAATGTAACATATACATGTAGTTGTCTCTTTTATGAATGAGTGTGATAAGAACTTGGACCTGTGTACACAAATCTGTATTGACCTAGATGGAAGTTTTAGTTGTAGTTGTTACGAGGGCTTCACTCTACAGTCTGACAGATTCACTTGTGTTAGAGGTAATGTAACATAGACATGTAGTTGTCTCTTACTTTTATAAATGAGTGTGATAAGAACCTGGACCTGTGTACACAAATATGTATTTACCTAGATGGAAGTTTTAGTTGTAGTTGTTACGAGGGCTTCACTTTACAGACAGACAGATTCACTTGTGTTAGAGGTAATGTATAGTTGTCTCTATCTTTTGATGCTCATCATTCTTGAAATATTGAATACATGTATTTTGAAATAAATTTCTGACCACTACAATGTTTGAAATGTTGCTCATTGACCAGCAAAATTTGGAGAGATTTAGTTTTGGATTCTATCAAGAAAGCCTTGATGAAAAGCATTAACCCATTACCACACAATGACTTTTTGACTCCCTAAAAGAAAATCTCTTTGGAAAACATTGTGGAAAACAAAGAAATTGCTTGTGATAAACAATTTCTTCATCTCCCACAATGTTTTCTACCCCAAAAGACAAAAAATAAAAAGTTATATTGGCTTCAAATTGTCGTCTGTACCATCTTTGAATTTGGAGCAGTCTAAAATTTTGTCGTTTGGGAAAGGGTTAAAGACAATTTCAGTAGAGAAGTTATAAAGTATTTTGCCTTCATTTTGCAAATATGTTTACTTTTTGTATGTAAATCTAAATGGGTATTGATTGCTTTTGAATTGAAATGTCTGATGAAAATAAAATATAATGTAATATGGTCTGAGGACAGATTAAAGCTACAAACTAAGCATATTAACCCATTACTGCGCAGCGATGCCGTTTGACTTCCTCACAAGAAAAGGCTTGAGAAAACATTTTGGAAAATGAAGAAATTGCTTGTGACAAGCAATTTCTTCATTTTCCACAATATTTTTTAAACAAAAAAGAGAAAAGGAAATTGTCGTCTGCAACACCTTTCAAATTGGAAGAGTCCTAAATTTGCCATCTGGTAATGGGTTAATGTTGCAATATGTCAAGCCGTTGCTCTGTTTTGCAGATGTGACAGTAGACCCATGTTCAGGCTTCAACACATCGTGTGAATACGCCTGTAGAGTTGTGAACGGTTCACCACAATGTTATTGTGAGGCCGACTATAAACTGGCGGATGATGGTAGAACTTGTGTCTGTAAGTATTTATTTACTTAACCATTTCCCAAACAAGACCTTATAGAAAAGATTTGGGAAAACATTGAGACAAAAGAAGAAATTGCTGATAACCAACAAATCATGTGAATACGCCTGTAGAGTTGAGGATGGTGCACCACAATGTTATTGTGAAGCTGAATATTAACTGGTGGATGATGGGGTTTTCTAAACAGAATATTGTCACTTTAAAACAGTGAAATTAATCATGAAAAATTTAATGATGACTTTTATTACGGGTTCCTTTTGACCTGGCACTGACCTTTATGCAATGCATGTTCATATTTGGCAAATAGCTCAACATACATCGAAGAGACTTAAATGTTAGTCCATAGATATGAAAAATATGCAATAAAATATGACCAGACAATTTTTACGGAACATTTCAAGCTCATTATTCATTACAATAAAGATTGGAGCTGCGCCAGACATTTGAATCACATAATACCAATCCAAGCTGCTATTCCCAAAATTTCTATTTGGTAACATAGAATGACTACTGTATTTGATTTATACAGACTTTATGCCAGTCAGTTTCAAATACATATTTTTATAGTAAAAGAGAAAATGTAGGTTTGTCCTCATCAAAAATCATTTCTTTGTAACAAGTCAAAATATTTGATAAATTTGTCAATATTATTTCATTTTAGTGTTAAACAACATAATTGTTGCCAAAATACAACTGGATCTTCCATACATTCAGAATATGACATTATTATATACTTTGATATTGTCCCTATTTATTTGAACGGGAGGAAAGTATGCAATATTTTTTGATATTGCATACTTTGATATTGCACGGGAACTTTAACACGCGCAGTCGCCAAGGACGGAACTATAATTCCAGGCATCTCTCCCGCTTCACAACTTTCAAGATTGATAAGTCACCTATAAATCCATATTGACCATTACAAACGCTAAGACAGCTCAAAAATGTTAATTGGAGAATAAAAATCTTAAATTATCGTTCAAAATATCACGGATATTGAACTTTGTGAAGCAAGTCAGCTCTAATTGCAAATGCGCGAAATTATCAAATTTTTTACAAATGAAAATATACAAAACAGCAAATGTATATTTTTAGGAAGATTAATACCAAAAATCTGTAACAAATATCTCAAATTCAATACCTTTTGCGACGATTCCAGTCCGAGTCGAAAATAATGGCCGCCGCCATTCAAAGTTGTTTATATTTCCCTAGTGACGTCGACGTAATCATACGCTGACGTTACTTTTCCCGCCTAATTTACGTTCAACCGCCAGACGTTTTAAAACGTTTTTAGTAATATCTACCGTCGCGGATAAAAACTTTTTCTTTATGAATTTTGTGTATGATACTTTTTCTAAAACAATATCAAAGTATATAATAAAAAGGTTATTGCATTATTATGGGAATATATTGTGTCGAACTCGTTCTTTTGGCGTAGTAACCCTCGCAAGCTCGGGTTACTCTGCCAAAAGAACTTGTTCGACACAATATATTCCCATATTAATGCAATAACCTATATTATAGGGTCAAGAGAATGAGTGAATACCATATATCCGAACAATATATGGAGAACAATATGGATGTTGATCAGACTGTGAATACACAGGCTGATCTGGATCCATGTTGGTCTCCATTGCCATTAAAATCCTTACTCAGTTATATTGATTATTCCATTTCAGTGTTAAACAACAAGATAGCAGCCAAAATACAGTTGGACCTTCCATACCTTACAGAATACGACAATAAAGGGTCAAGAGAATGAGTGAATGCCATATTTCCGAACAATATATGGAGAACAGTATGGATCTTGATCAGACTGTGTGAATACACAGTCTGATCTGGATCCATGTCAGTCTCCATTGCCATTAAGATCCTTACTCAGTTACATTTATTATTCCATTTCAGTGTTAAACAACAAGATTGCAGCCAAAATACAGTTGGACCTTCCATACCTTACAGAATATGACAATAAAGGATCTAGAGAATACAAGTTTATTGTAGCTGATATTAGACTTGCGGTAAGACACTAATGTATTCATATGGTTTATGTTAAGTTTATCAATGTTTATTAGAATTCTTTCAGGCTGCTGTCTTTGGTTTTTTTACAGTAATATCACTGCTTTTAAACAAAAACTTAGAACAAGCTGCAGTTACAAAGTTTTTGTTAAAAAGTGACTATATACTTGTTCCTGATTGACCAAACGCCAATGTTTGGGAAAGGGTTAATTTAATGGCATTCTAAATTTGTTATTTCCAATCGAAACCCTATGTTATGGGTTCTCAATTGGAATCTTCTCAATGAGATGATTTCAATGAGTATCCACAGTGTAGAGTTTGAAGAACAATAAACGAAATAGTGTATTTGAAAAGCCCCAAACCCCTCTTAACTGTAGCTATGACTAGCTATCCTAAATGTTTTCTAAATTTATTTTAAATATTTGAGTTCCATGAAGCTTCTACATTCTATTTCTTCATGACACAATGTAACAATTATCTTTTTTCAGCTGAATGAATTATATGGTAGTTTGGCCAACTTCTCAGATGTACGAATAGACGCAATAACGTAAGTAGATATAGATAACTTAAGTTACCATTTCATATTTCGTAAATATTTGCAGCTGATATCTCAAAGTGTCTCAAAAAATAGGAAGTTTAAAGCTGGTGATTGACATAAAGAAAATTTTGTGGAAGGATATTTGATGAAGTCATCTGTTTTGGGCACTTTTTAGATAATACTTCTATTAAATTTTTATGCCCTTGTATCAAAATATTTTTTCCGTATCAAAAGATTCTGTCCATCTGTCACTCCGAAAACTTAATAATGGCCACTTTTGGGGCATTGCTGTTTTGATGTACCTACATGTATTGCATTGAAAATATATACTCGATATATTACAGACCTGACTTTGAAGTACAACATAATGTTGTTTACAACCTTGAAAATGTAACAGCAGACAACGAAGTAGCTCTCGCTGAGGTTCTAAAGGCAGCCAGAAATACTCCGCTAACTATCGGACAAACCACGGCTAACATTGAAAAGGAATCTCTAGTGAGAGAAAACGCGACTAATGCATTTGGTAAGTTATAATCCTGAAGATCAACATTATGTTATAGCCCTGATTGTCTGTCAACCCTGATTGTCTGTTCGTCAGTCTGTCTGTCCAACTTTTTTTGTCTGTTTGCTATTTGACTATTAACAAAATTGTTAATATGGTAATCACTATCTGAAAAATGGAATTATTATATTCTTTACATATTCTATTCCATTTATATGCTAGAGTAATTTTGCCAAATTGTAAAGATAGTACTAAAAGGAAATTAATGTCTTAACTTCAGGAAATAAAACTAACCTATTTATCTTTCTGGATATGTTTAATTTGTAATTTAATGTTCTTAACCCTTTCCCAAACAAGACCTAGTTTTGAGGTCCCAGTATGAAAATGCTTGGAAAAACATTGAGACAAAAGAAGAAACTGCTGATAACCAGCAGTTTCTCTTTTTGCCTCAATATTTTCAGTGCCATATTTTACACAAATCCTATCATTAATAACATCTATTTTGTTATTTGTGACAGTTTTTGAAGTTGATCACCCTAAAATTTGGCCGTGTCGGAAATGGTTAATGTTCTTAATGTGATTTATCAATTTCAGACTTTGTGACCTGTATTCTGTGTAACAGTACTCAAGTGTGTACGCTGATTGATGTGGCAAATGACATATACACATGTTCACCTCCTGCAGGTAAAAATGTACCCTTATTATATAGAATCATAGGGCAAAACAGTACAACTGCATACTATATAACCTTGACTTACAATGCTTCAAGAAACAAATTTCATTCAATAACTTGTTCTTGCATAAATATGTGTCTTGATTGAAGAATTTCTATTTAACCCATTACCAAACAATGAAATTTGAAAACTGGTCCAAATTCAAAGATGTTGCAGAAGACAATTTCAAATCAATGATTTTTTAACTTTTTTGGTCATTTTGTACAGAAAACATTGTGGCAAATGAAGAAATTGCTTGTTACAAGCAATTTCTTCATTTTGCACAATGTTTTCCAAAGCCTTTTTCATTTGGGTTGTCAAAAGGCTTCAATGTGTAGTAATCCCTTGTCTTCATGAATGCATACCCTTCCATACATCTTATTGAAATTCCATTTCAAAACTTAATTTCCTTTGTAGATGCAGACAAAACGATCAAGATCAGTATAGACTTGAGAACAGATTATCTACAGGGATATGGTGATCCCATCTCCACAGAGTACGCCAACTTTGTATCTGACTTGAAAACAGCTGTAAGTATCTTGGTATACCGGACAGTTTATCCAGCTCTTCAAATGAATGTTATGGTGAAGCATATATATCTTTGGTAGAAGGTCAAAACCTTGTAATTACAGCTTGAATAAGCTGTAGTTACAAGGTTTTGAGCTCCCATCGATGATATGCTGTGTGCACATTGTTATCCTATTTTCTCTCTGAAATTTTGACATAGGCATGTTATTTTTACATTACATGTCTTCGCTGCGTTTTGTAGATGACTAAAAAGTCGGATATGATAAATTTCATGTCTAGGGTAAAAAACATTCTTTGCAGAAATATTGCAGGTAAAGAAAGGCGTGAAATTAGCATGTTTAGTGTACATTACGGCTGCTAAAGTATCTTTTGTACGATGTTTGCCTGCATAGACTTTTGCCAATCTTTCAAAGTGGTTATCTATTAGCTTTGTTAGACCTGTAGATATTGAATGGTTTAGGCACATATCGTTGCTTTTCACCAAAAACATTGTAACTGCAGCTTGTTTGAAGCTGCAGTTACGATGTTTTTGTTGAAAAGCGACAATATATTATTTATGTTTTGTTTTGTTCACAGTTAAGCAGCCTGTTTATTGGAGTGACAGGATTCTCTGGTATTGGCAATGTAGAACTTACGTAAGTATATTTTGTAGCATTTATTGCTTTTCATGTTTGCTTTGAGAGTATGATTGGACAAAATAATTTAATGTTTTTGCTTCTTTTTATGCCCCCGATAGGGAGGCATCATAAATTTGACTTGTCCGTCCGTCTGTCTGTCCGTCTGTCTGTCCGTCCGTCCGTCATTCCGTCCAAAAACTTTAACATTGGCCATAACTTCCTTATTATTTAACATATTCGCTTCATACTTTACCACAACATTCCTTGGTACATTACCTTTCTGTAGGCACATACTTTGGTGACCTTGACCCCTGGATGACCTTGACCTTGAACATAGATTGGCCATAATTTAAAATCAAAGCGGTGTCGGGGGCATTGTCATCTTACAGTGACAGCTCTTGTTAAATTGAGGAATGTGATAAAGGTTCACAAGCTAAATAGTTAAAAAAAGTAAAAGAATAACAAGAATATATGCAAATAATATTCTATGCATGCTATTGGTGAACTTGTAAGGGTAGATCGTTTCAGTCCAGTGAAAATGTACAAGTTGTTATAAGCTTTCTATTTAACCCTTTCCCAAACAAGACCTGGTTTTGACGTCCCTAACAGAACAGGCTTGGGGAAACATTGAAACAAAAGAAGAAACTGCTGATAACCAGCAGTTTCTCCTTTTGTCTCAATATTTTCTTTGCCATATTTTACACAAAACATGTCTTTATAATCATCATTTTGGTTGCCTGCAGCGGCTCTCAAATTGGATCACACTAAAATTTTGTCGTTTGGGAAAGGGTAAAAGTCAGTGTCTTTGTGACTTATCAGCCTTTTTCACTCCTAGTAACATTTATGGGAAGCTGGTGCATGATAAAAGTGTGAATAATCGGCACCCTTCTATGATTCCTATATCCTTTTAGTCAGAATTTCTGTGCCTTTTGTGCCAATGTTGAAACAAAAAACATGCCAATGGTTTTAAAAAGTGAAAATGAACATGATATTTAAATATCACAACTGAATTATTTCAGACCTGGCAACTTGACTAATCTAGAAAGCACCAACATCACCACCTATGTACAGTTTAACTCCACTATAACACAGACAGAAATCGTTGCCGTGGCAAAACAACTGGTTGCCTTGGAGACTGAAGGATGTCTGACAGTGAATATCAACTGTGTAAACTTAGTTGGAGCTACTGATACTTCTACTTCTGCATGTAAGTAAAGTTTCATTATATTCAAACTGAACACCTATAATTATGATGGCCATATTTTTTTTCACCTGCAATTCCTTTTAGATTTGGATCAATTTTTGTTTGTTAGATAAATGTTTATAAAGTATAAATGCTTATCTGCAAACATAATACTGGTATGAGAAACAACAGGAATCCATGGTTAGGTATCTAGCCGCGATTTGACCATAGCAATTGAAAACAGTGTTAAACCCCAATATATCAAATTCAAACTATATTTCTATAATTGCAGCTGTATGCCTGACATGCCAGACCAACGAAGTGTGTACAGAAATTGTTGTCAACAACCAAAATAGCTATACATGTACCCCGACTGCTACAACCACATCAGCACCAGGTAAGATTTTGTTTATTGGACAAAGATACTTCAAATTTCAGGGCCAAAAGGTAGACTAAGAAACAATTGATTTTTAAGAGTAGTTAAACAAAGGGAAAGATATTTTCATTATACTCCTTAATATCTGGGAGATATTGGTTTAACATAGACTAGTCTGTTTGTTCACCCATGCTGTCTGTTTTGACAAACTTACAGGACTTTGCATTTTACATGGACCGTTTATTTCTGCCTTTCTTTAACCCTTTCCCAAACAAGACCTGGTTTTGACGTCCCCAGTTAAAAAGGCTTGGGAAAACATTGAAACAAAAGAAGAAACTGCTGATAACCAGCAGTTTCTCCTTTTGTCTCAATATTTTCTGTTCCATATTGTGCACAAATCCTATCTTTAAAAACATCAATTTTGTCGTTTGGGAAAGGGTTAATTTTCTTCCCGATTGATATGCTAATCATGTTTACCTTTGTGTTTACAGAAAGTTCAGACTTGATACTTGGACTAGGTCTGGGTATACCGCTGGGTATCCTCTCACTGATTGGTTGTTGTTGTTGTTGCTGGTTCATTCTGGCCAAACGACGACGGCGCAGACGTAGGAGGCGAGATCATCGTACCATTGGTTCATACTCTTCAGAGGAAACTGATCCGTAAGTAACATTTGAAGTTTGTTAACTAAATTCTACATCACTAAGACAGATAGAACTTTTTGAATTATTGAAATTCTGGTCAACAGCACTTAATTCTTGCCATACAAGTTGGTAATGGATAAGTAATGGACATGAATTGACAAAAACGTCTTAAAAGCTAGATTTCTCACACTATGTAATCTTAACACAGTAAACAGTAGGCATACTTCATGTTACTTTGTAATTGGATATTTAATTGGAAGCAGCAGCATCTTAAACTAGCTAGATTTATGTTTGATTGTTGCAAATTTCATCATTTAAAGCTTGCTTGTTAAAATGGGATTCCTCAGCATATAAATTATTATTTTTCCCTTCTTTCTTCAGATACCATCTACGACAAGCATTTGGCTCCATCAGTTCCGCGTTGTCCGGGCGTCAGAGCGCGGAGAGTGAGACGGGCGGTCTCTACAGTCGTAAATATCTCGATAACTGGGATAAAACAAAAGATGTGGACCCGCCCACATTACAATATTATAGAGACCCTATATACAGGGAGCCTTATAGAGTAGCTTTACCTAGTAAGTTATTGTAATCTTGAGCTATTGCTGAAACAAGTACAAAAATTTCTACTCAGGTGCCCAAACAACTAGAAAGTTGGCTGCATTTTCTCTAAACCATATGTTATGGATAGTCATTTGAATCTGTTAAATGCAATTATTCCTTTAAGAACGCGTAACATAATAGTTACACTGTTCAGATACAAATAACATCCCATGATTACATTTTTGCAGCAAAGTGATGCTCAGAAAGGAATATAAAGATGTGTCTTATCTTCAAAGTATAAATCTTATGAATATTAAGAATGCGAGACAATTTTTTCGACAAATGTACAATACTTTTCTGATACAAGTAGAGGAATCTGTCACTACTATGTAGTGATTTTACTAAGTGGTCATGTTAGACTATATCTAAAATGTCACATTTTCAAGACCTATCGTAGAAACAGTACCTATATACCCATCTGCTCCAGCACCCGAGGAAAAACCTCCTATACGGTCAGATTTCTCTTGTTGCTATGACAACCAAATGTAATTTAATATTTTTACCCATTTTCAGGACCTATTGTAGAACCAGTTCCTATATACCCATCTGCCCCGGCCCCCGAGGAAGAACCTCCTATACGGTCAGATTTCTCCTGGGATTTCTTGTTTAATACACTAGACCCTGATAGTGAGGTAGGTTCAAACTTTCCTGTTTCTGAAACAATATCAAGATAATTTCTAGATAAGAAAAATAAAATGTGAGAAAAAAGGACATTTGTAGCAGGCAACATATAAACTTCTGGTTGGTTCCTGTCCCTAAGTTAATACTCTATCATATCGCTACTGAAGCAAGCTCATATAGCAAGAAAGTACAAGAGCCCCTTCTAATACAACTGGTTACACAATTGTATAACTTTGCTTTTTGATCAAAGAAAGAGTTTCTTTATTAATGGATTGTCAATTGTTTAATTTATTTAGTGTAAAATGAATTAGAAAAGCTCTTTTGATCCAAGTCTAAATGATATGCTTTGCAGTTGTTTTTCTTTAAATCTTTCAAATGAAATAAATTGATGTTTATTAGTACATGATATAAATTCCGCTTCACATGAAAACAGTAGGTTATTGTTTGTATTCTTGTATTCCAGTTCCGTATACAGAGACCACTTGTAGAAAATAGGCCAGCAGATGTATATAAGGTGAGTAAGTTACAATTATTTAACCCTTTCCAAAACAAAGCCTGGTTTTGATGTCACCGATTTTTTAGGCTTGGGAAAACATCGAGGCAAAAGGAGAAAATGCTGATAATCATTTTCTCCTTTTGTCTCAATATTTTCTGTGATATATCGGACACAAATCAATCTTTATCAACTTCTATTTTGTCATCTACAGCAGCTTACAAATTGGACCGCCCTAAAATCTAGTCGTTTGGCAGAGGATTAATCAATCTATTATAAGCTATTTTCTATTATAAACTCAAACAAATTTTTTACAATGAAACTTTTGGGGAAGAAATGCTGATCATTAGAGGCCAGATTAAAAATTTCAAAGACAACATACATGTATTTGAAGCAAGGTCTATACTTAAGAATTTTGGAAACTATCATTTTCTGTTGTTACCTCAATATTTTCTGTGCTATATCGTAAACAAATCCTAGCTTATCCTACAATACTTTTGTGGTCTGCAGCAGTTTTAAGATTCAATCATTATAGATTGTTTTATTTTGGGAAAGGGTTAAAAAAGTTTATGAGTGACAAGTGAACTAGATTTACATTTATCTGATTGCTATTATCATTTTCTGTTTTTCAGAGTCCAAATCCCGACTCAAACGCATAATAATTTATCCCGAACTCGCCAGATCATATCATGGACCATGATTTACCAATCAGAACTGGAAGTCAAACTGTGAATAGATCAACTGGTGGACATTACAAATCTGAAAACACACATTTAAGACAATAAGAAAAGTCATGGCAAGACAAAAAGTCTGTATATAAATAAATGTGCTTTAAACAGATTAGTGCTAGTATTCATGGTAAGCATTGAGAATACAAGAAAATTCATGATTCATATTTGACTTTCAGATCTGATACATTGTTAAAAGAAAGGTTGCTCATTTAGTAGTTATAGATTGACATTAATGATGTTTATACACCAATTTCCTATGGCACAGAATTCAATATCAGAAAAATTAATGAAAATTTTCCCCCAGAGCAATTGTAAATTCTCGTATATTAAAAGAAATCTGCCATAGGAAAATGGTATTGTTCATGGAAATGAAAATTAATACTGTTAAAAATGAATTGTACATTTTTGGATGTTGACTAATGAAGAAGTCTATAATGAAATATCAAAATATCATTCATACCTCTCATATTGTGATAGAAAATGTTACATATCAGATCTATATTTATTTTTCACAAATTTTTAGCAAAATCTTTAAACATTTATTATATATATATTACATATTTGGCAAAGAAAATTTTGCACCAAAGGCTGGGCCTTTCAAAACAATGATACTAAAGTCAGTTTAATTTATCCAAAATATATATTATAATTAGATATTTTATGCATATGCAGAAAAACAAATAAAGTCTTGCTATAAAATTATATTTGGTTGTGGGGGTCATATTATTTAGATGCAAAATCATATACCCTGCTTCACTGACTGAAAACGTTGGTCATATTTGACCAAGTGAATAAACCAATGGTGCTTTAAGGAAGGCAATGTGCTAATATACAATGCCTTTTGATGTATGTGTTTTTGTGTGTGCCAAGTACAAACGAAATCCATGTTCAATACTTTATGTCTAAGTTCTTTTTCAAAACCTACATGTAAATATAAATTAGTGAAAACAATGTAAATGTTTGATTCTATTCATTTTTTTTTATCAAGGATTATATCTCTAAAACCCTTTTCTAATCCAATAAAACATCACATTTGAAAAAAAAAAATCAAAAAAGCATTTCTAATCAATAAATCCTTGAAAGGTTCTTGCAGAAACACAATGTATAAATTTAGACTGGCTGTTAGGGATTGATAGATTTTTTCTGTGTAGAACAACTATGGTGCAATAGTAATGTTATGTATGTAAATAATTTGTTAGTGTTTTGAAAAATTAAAACACCACATAACCCTTTGCCAAACAACAAAAGTCCACAAATATGTGCAGGTAAATTAATATTGGTACAGCTAGCTTTAGCCAGGGAATTTTTAAGGAATTAAAGAAATGTTATTTGACTTATGGAAAATTACAATTTGATCATTGTACAAACAGTTTGGTAAAGGGTAAATGATAGTAATGTAGAATAAATACTAGAAAAATTTGTAAATGTTGAACATTTATATGTGAGTAGAAGGTTTTGTTCGAATGACATACAATTGTTGAAATGTAACAAATTATGAAAACAAATTCTGTTCAAGTTAATGTTGTATTTCATAAAACATGATTGAAATTGTGAATGTGAATATAACCATTATTTTGTGTAAAGTACCTTCTAAGAAAACAACAGCCTGCACATAAACTATGTCTGACCTGATATTCCACTCCACTGATGATTCAGTTTATGTCATATGTATAAAAAAAGATGTATGTCATTTGGACAAAGCCTTTGTATGTATGTACTAAATGAAAATTTAAATGCCATATAATTATGTTATTGCTCACTTCATATATCTATACATTCCAGAATCCATAAATACAAATGTAGTTTTAAAAGATTATATTTTGAAAAATATTGGAGGACCTCAAAAATCCCTCATGTTGATAATGACAAAATTCTTTTTTACTGAAACATTGGGGAAAATTGAGATCTTGGTCCTACAATTTATCGCTGCTTTTCAACAAAAACCTCGTAACTGCAACTTAAAACAAGCTGCAGTTACGAGGTTTTCATTGAAAAGCTATATTTATTTCAATGAAAAGTCCCACAAATTTAACCAAGACATGAGTCATTTCATATGAAAATGTCACTGGTTATTCTTGCCAGTCTAAAATAACAAACCAATATCAAGTAAGGAATCAATTGTGAAGTGCAAAACTCGTGCAAGTGCATAGTATCCCATAAAACACTTACAATAATTTTGCACTTAATGAACTAAATCATAGGTGTTGCTGCTAAACCTTGTAAATACAGCTTTATTAAAGCTGTAGTTACAAGGTTTTGCAGTAACATCCCCTAAATGAATCTCTGTAGAAATAATGGATGACCCTTATGACTGTTACACTTTGTTAAGATATATATATTTTTGGAAAGAGATCTATATTTTGTACTTTATTACATTATCTATTAAAAAATTGCAACTGATCAAATCTGAGTTGTGTTCATTTTTTATACGCCGTCGGAGGCGGACGTATATTGGCGTCATCTTCTCCGTCTGTCCGTCCGTCCATCCATCCGTCCGTCCGTCCATCCGTCCATCCGTCCATCCGTCCGTACACTTTTCTTGTCAACGCAACTCCTCCTAAGTTTCTGGCTGGATCTTCTTGAAACTTGGTCAATGTTATCACCTCAATTGGTAGATGTGCATGAAGGAAGGATTTTATGGTTCGTCGATTTTTGCCGGAGTTATGCCCCTTAAAAACTTAGTCTCTGGGGCTTATTGAAATTGCAGCCTTGTCAACGCAACTCCTCCTAAGTTTCTGCCTGGATCTTAATGAAACTTGGTCAATGTTATCACCTCAATTGGTAGATGTGCATGAAGGAAGGATTTTATGGTTCGTCGATTTTTGCCGGAGTTATGCCCCTTAAAAACTTAGTCTCTGGGGCTTATTGAAATTGCAGGTTTGTCAACGCAACTCCTCCTAAGTTTCTGGCTGGATCTTAATGAAACTTGGTCAATGTTATCACCTTAATTGGTAGATGTGCATGAAGGAAGAATTTTATGGTTTGTCGATTTTTGCCGGAGTTATGCCCCTTAAAAACTTAGTCTCTGGGGCTTATTGAAATTGCAGCCTTGTCAACGCAACTCCCCCTAAGTTTCTGGCTGGATCTTAATGAAACTTGGTTAATGTTATCACCCCAATTGGTAGATGTGCATGAAGGAAGGATTTTATGGTTCGTCGATTTTTGCCGGAGTTATGCCCCTTAAAAACTTAGTCTCTGGGGCTTATTGAAATTGCAGGTTTGTCAACACAACTCCTCCTAAGTTTCTGGCTGGATCTTAATGAAACTTGGTCAATGTTATCACCTCAATTGGTAGATGTGCATGAAGGAAGGATTTTATGGTTCATTGATTTTTGCCAGAGCTATTCCCCCTTCAATCTTAGTCTCTGGGGCTTATTGAAATTGCAGCCTTGTCAACGCAACTCCTCCTAAGTTTCTGGCTGGATCTTAATGTCACTTGGTCAATGTTATCACCTCAATTAGTAGATGTGCATGTAGGAAGGATTTTATGGTTCATTGATTTTTTCCAGAGTTATGCCCCCTTAAAACTTTGTCTCTGGGACTGAAACTTGGTGGATGTTATTACCTTAATTGGTAGATGTGCATGAAGTAAGGATTTTATGGTTCATTGATTTTTGCCTGAATTATGCCCCCTTGAATTTTAGTCTCTGGGGCTTAATGATATTTTAGCCTCGTGAACGCAATTCCTTCCAGGTTTTTCACTGGATATTTATAAAAACCTTTTTGTGAACACAATTTTTTCACAGGTTTTTCAGTGAATATTCATAAATCCTTGTCAATGTCATTTTTTTGTCTCAAGTTTTATAAGTGGCGGCGTATATTGTGACGATGGCACTCTTGTTCACCCTTTTCGGTAGGACAAACTATTCTCAAACTTCAATGGTGATCCAAATTCATTGGGGTTGCTCAGGTTAACCCTTTCCCAAACGGCACAATTTCAGAGCTGTCCATTTTGAAAGCTGCTGTATACAACTTACTACACATTGATAGAGATGAGCTTTGTGTATGAAATTGCACAGAAAATATTGAGTCAAAAGGAGAAAATGCTGATCATCAGCATTTCCTTCTTTTGTCTCTTTGTTTTTCTATGCCTATTCTTCCAGGGATGTCAAACCAAGGTCTTGTTTGGGAAAGGGTTAAAAAAAATTTTTACAGATAGCAAAAAGTCTACCATACTATAGAAATCTTTGTGATAGAAGCATAAAATGGTGGTTACAAGCATTTTCTTTTTTACCTCAAAGGTTTCTAAAATAATATCTTGCAGGATCGTAAAAACCAGAGCTTATTTGGGAAAGTGTTCATGTAGCTGCAACCTTAAGCTTTTGAAAAAGACCTGGTTTTGACGTCCCTGATAGAAACGGCTTGGGAAAACATGGAGACAAAAGAAGAAACTGCTGATAACCAGCAGTTTCTCCTTTTGCCTCAATTTTTTCTTGGCTACAACATAAACATTTTGGCCTTTTGTGATCATTTACATTGTTGTCTGCAGCAGCTTTCAAATAGGACTGCCTTAAAATTTTGTCGTTTGGGAAAGGGTTAAGCTTTTGAATAAGAGCTGCCTGAAACTTAACACCACTGTTCCTGTGACAGGAATGAACTCTTTAGTCTTCAAAAACGAAGGGCTGAGCCTAAATAGTTTGAACAGCAAGATGAGTCTTATCAATCCAAGGGTCATGGGCTCCAACCCAAGCTTGGCTAATGTCCTTTCTTACATCTGACAATATTTGTCCCCCTCCAATGTATGCAAATCATCTGAGATGAGCAGCTGGTGGCTTGTATTTGATGTTGTGTTTGTGCTGGTGCAAGAAGTACCAGGAACTTGTAGCAAGTTGCGCTCATAAGATGTTTACATGGGGATGGATTGACAGAGAGGCAATCTGATTAAAATCTGGTGTTAACTTACAGTAACATCTGACAGGCACCAGTAAGAGGTCATCTTCAATGACATTTTCCACTGACCAATCCAATAAATCCTGTCCAGATTCTGTGCAACAACAAATACTGACAATTAGACCACGATGACATCATATTATAGTGCAGAACTGTGTGTTTGCATGTGCTTGTTATGGAAAGTCATATATGACAAGAGATCCAATTGACCAAACGCCAATCGACAGATCGCTCCGCCCAACATAGAATTTAAGACAAACGATGGGGATGTGATCGTTAATAGGGAACGATTTTATCCAGTTAATTGTGACGTAAATTCGGACAAACAAAATAGTATTTCGTAGGTGTTGTTATAAAATCTCGTAACTACGGCTTGATTTAAGCCGTAGTTACGAGATTTTATAAGAACACCGAAGGTTTATCAAAACATAACGACAAACCTAGTCTATTGTTAGCACAAAATTCTTTAACATTGGCATGTCGATTGTTTTGATAGTCAGTCGATAAATCGATACAATAACACAAGAACAATTGGAGCATGACATTTTTCTGATCGTCCATTGGCTAATCGATGTTTTTGATTGACAGTCGGCGTTTGGTCAATTGGTTACAGTAAATATAACTGATTTTGGTTTTCCTACAGTAATAGAAGATGACCCCTTACTGGTGCCTGTCAGATGTTAATGTAAGTTAACAAAGAATTTAACCCTTTACCGAACAACAAAATTTTAGACTAGTCCAAATTCAAAGATGTTGCAGACCACAATTTCAAGTGAAAGTAATTTTAAGGTTTTTTGTATTTCTGGGTAGAAAATATTGTGGGAAATGAAGAAATTGCTTGTAACAAGCAATTTCTTCATTTTCCACAATGTTTTCCAAAACCATAATCCTGTGGGGAGTCAAAAGGAGTCACTGTGTGGTAAAGGGTTAAATCTGATTGGACAGAGAGCATATCACAATGTGTCTATCTTTGGCAGTGAATAACAAGAGTGCCATGGTCACAATATACGCCGCCCCAGAGACTAAGTTTTAAGGGGGCAAAACTCTGGGAAAAAATCAATGAACCAAAAAAGTCCTTCATGTACATCTACCAATGTGATAACATTGACCAAATTTCAAAATGACCCAGCCAGAAACTTAGGGGGAGTAACGCTCACAAGAAAAGTGGACGGACGTACAGACAGATGGATGGACAAACGGAGAAGATGACACCTATTTACGGTGGTGTATATAAAAACTAAATTGACAAGGAATCAAATGTTGACCCAGCAATTTCTCTTTTTTGTTTTCCTTCTCTATTCCTGACTTAAATTTCCAGATTCGAAGCAAAATTTATCTTTCAACAATGTCTTGAGTGGAGCATTTAGTCATTTGATAATGCTGCCTTTGACCAGAAATGAACAACAAATCTTGTAGGTTTCAATGGACTTTAATTGTTAATTAGTTATAGACTAATAAAAGTCATCATTCATCCTTCCCTTAACCCTTTTCAAAACAAGTCATTGTTTTGATGTCCATATTAGAGACTTCCCTATAACATACAAACTATCTGCTCTATTTATCATTGATTTCGTTATTTTTAATTGGACCAGCCTAAAACCTTATTATTTGGAAAACACTGGTGAACACTGTCAAATGTAAATTTTTGTCCTCGTATTGCATAATATGCGTCTGTTACCTGCCTTAAGTTAGCCCAACCCAAATGAGATTCACACAACTTCAGAATTATTGGGGCGATTTCATAAAAATTGGAACTTTCTACAGCCAAATCTTAACTATGTTACCCGAATAGATTTGGATACATACAAATGATGGTGTACAAAAAATTCCGACGTTCCATGAATCTCATAAGGGGTGGACTACCTTAATGTTTCTTTCCTGGATTGAAATGATTTAACCCTTTCCCAAACAGCAAAATTTTAGTGTGATCCACTTAAAAAACTGCCAGAAATGACAAAATGGAAGTTATTAAAGACATAATTTGTGTAAAATATGGCATAGAAAATATTGAGACAAAAGGAGAGAAACTGCTGATTATCAGCAGTTTCTTCTTTTGTCTCAATGTTTTCCCAAGCTTTTCCTATTAGGGACGTCAAAACCAGGTCTTGTTTAGGAAAGGGTTAACGAACAACGCTGGATATGGCACTGGTATAAAATTGAACAAATTCCAATGATTTTTTTTCCGTTAGAAGCAGGCGCATTAGCTTAGTTGTGGAATGACATCTCCAATTAAAGTAACACATCATAATAGTCAGTTTTGCAAAACAGCTTAAGAAGTATAACCTACCATTAACTCAAAAACACTTTGTGCTTCTTTTCGGCATCATCTGTAGCAAACAAATTGATGAAGGTATAGATTATACAGTGCACTCCGTGTATAACGAGATCGCCGGGACATCGCTCGATGCCTCCTTATAGCCATGCCTCGCTAAAGCCGAATTGCAACAGAACGCAAGAAAAATTTCAACTTGCCCATGTCTACTTTCGCTTTCACCGGAAGTGAACTATGGCACATTTATAACCTCCTTTTTAGAGAGCATAAAGATAGATAACTCTTGATACTTTAATACACACCACTAAAAGTAAAATACGAACATTACACTGTACAGTTTATAAATGTGTTAAAAATACAAATGTTTATGTCCATAACTATTTTTCTATTTGAAAAACGTCGTGATTTTTCATTGTATTAAAGGTAAAATCCTTTTCCACTTCTTTCATGGTTTCAAATTTCAACACTATGGAAATAGCTTTCCGCTTTTTAGTAGTGCCTCCCGTTTTTTCCAAATTCTTGAACACATGTCGGTGTTAGAGCAAATGCTCATAACTCCAGCTGGATTAAAGTTGGACTTACAATGTTTTGCAATAACACTTTGTCGATATGACAATAGGTAGATCAGAACGTGTTAATCGGATAATTGATCAATAATTACCTTGAAATGTTATTGCCCACGACACGCTTTAGGACCTAGGAAATTAGGTGTGAAAAATACAGACGGGGCTGGGGAAATTAGGCTTGCAGACAACACGCTTTGTGATCAAACCTCGTTAATATGTGTGAAAAATAGAGTCGGGACCAAGGAAATATGTACGCTATAGCCGATTTTTCGCTCAAACCAATTTCGCGTTAGCCAATATAAAACAAAAGGAAAATAGAAGAGAAATGACAGGGACTTTGTACTGTATTCGTTATAGACGGTATCTCGTATTACCTGAACTCGTTATACATGGAGTGCACTGTACATCCTAAGTCAATTTTGGTTGCCATGGGTGACATCCTGAAATTGACGAGGGTAATCTCTCGTTCATATCCGTAGTCACAGATGACGCACCGACATGCAGGAAGTATCTAATGATGAGTTGCAATCCTTAACCCATTACCAAACATTTACACCTTTTGACACCCTAAAGAACAAGAGCTGTCTGAAGACAGCGCGCTAGACTTTCTAAGTTGCTTAGTATAAAGGGGGCATAACTCCAAATATAGTGGAGCCAGGGTCATGGGCCCTATTAGTAAGGTAGAGGGTGTGATGGTGAATAAGTATTCCAAGTTTGAGTTGAATCCCTTTGATAGTATGGAAGTTATTGATTTTGAAAAAACTTTAACCTTTGTTGCAACGCCGACGCCAACACCGACGCTGACGCCCGGGTGACAGTATAAGCTCTCATTTTCTTCGAAAAGTCGAGCTAAAAATGCTTTGGAAAACATTGTGGCAAATGAAGAAATTGCTTGTGACAAGCAATTTCTTCATTTCCCACAATATTTTCCAAACAAAATTATGAAAAAATGTACTTTTTCAGTCATTTTTAGTTGTCGTGTGCAACATCTTTGAATTTAGATATGTCAAAATGTTTGTTGTTTGGTAATGGGTTAAAGCAGACTTGGGTAGAATGTTTGCTGGTAAAGTGTTAACTATGAGCTGGTGTGGGTACTGGAACATTCATTAGCGGGGTGTCAAGTTTGTCTGCAGGGGTTGTGGGACTTGGCTGATACGAGGCAATCTTCTCTGTGAGTAGGTTGTAGGTACTTGATTAATAACGTCTGGTAATGAGTTAACTATGAGCTGGTGTGGGTACTGGAACATTCATTAGTGGAGTGTCAAGTTTGTCTGCAGGAGTTGTGGGACTTGGCTGATACGAGGCAATCTTCTCTGTGAGTAGGTTGTAGGTACTTGATTAATAACGTCTGGTAATGAGTTAACTATGAGCTGGTGTGGGCACTGGAACATTCATTAGTGGAGTATCGAGTTTGTCTGCAGGAGTTGTGGGACTTGGCTGATATGAGGCAATTTTCTCCGTGAGTAGGTTGTAGGTACTTGATTAATAAATAATGTCTGGTAATGAGTTAACTATGAGCTGGTGTGGGTACTGGAACATTCATTAGCGGGGTGTCAAGTTTGTCTGCAGGAGTTGTGGGACTTGGCTGATACGAGGCAATCTTCTCTGTGAGTAGATTGTAGGTACTGTGGATAACTTCACTATGCTGAAATACGGGAAGCTTCCGGTGAGTTGAAGGGTATACAATAACAGAAGTTAAAAGTTAATATTGAATACATGATAATATTCGAAAGGCACCAAAATATTAACAAGAGGGCCAAGATGGCCCTGTATCGCTCCACTGACTTTTAGACATTTAGACTACGAACTTCTTCAAGGAATACAATAGAGGGCTATCCAAAGAAGATTCATGCTGCACCAGAATGAAATCCAATAAGTGATTAAGAAGCAGAAATGTTTTTAAGGAATACGACCCATCATTAGCTCTAAATGATTCGTGTAATGTCGGCTGTTTCCGCAACAACGGAAATAATCGAGCATGTTCGGATTTACGGAGATTTTTTAAAAACATTTCTTGTAAAAACGCTTGTACATTAGATTTGAATTTGTACGTACAGTTTCTACAACAATTCCCAGCAGATTAATTTATAAAAAAGTGAAATGAAACAACAAAAGACGAAAAAATCAAAATATTTTGGCAGTTAGAATGACCTCCCTTTGCAACAACAGCAACTGCAGCGCACCCAGTGATCTCCCCTGAATCAGAATTACGTACCTCTGACGTAATATGTCACTGTTTGGAGGTTGATTCGCACCATAAATATTTCGTTCCATAACTGATCACTTTGTTTGCCGTAATTTGGGCTTTTTCTTTAGGAAAAGGTAAGCTTGACCTTTGCCTTTTCTTTCTGTTTGACCCTTTCCCAAAAAACTAGACACAAGATAAGACCAACTGATGCTTTCTCTGCGCTAGGTTTGCATGAAAAAACCAATGAGAGAAAAGAAGCAAATACTGATACAACCAGTTGTATTCACTTTCTCTGTAGAATTTCTAATTGATTTTATACTTTTTTGTTTCTGTCTCGTCTTTTGCATCTCTTTAGCTACTAATAAAGCAGCAAACATGATTCAAACATGACATCAGAAAACTCATATTCAAAAGTTGCTTGTTCACCTAACCCTTTCCAAAACAAGACCAATTTTGGCAGAGACCAATCTTTCTACAACAGTCCTGGCTTTATTTTTTCAAAATGTTTCTTGTGATGATAATACCGTCCTTAACTCACACTCAGGCACACACATTTCTGGGGCATTTTAACAAATTTTCGACATAGACATGTTTGGCTAACGATTTACATGCAGATATTATATACATGTAACATTTTTGTTTCTACCATTGTTAAAGTATTGAAACTTTGCACACATGCTTGTGGTCAGACATGTATATATTCCTTAATAAGGATAAAGACTGGGTAAAGATTCATTACCCTTTCAAATTTCTATTTGAGTAGACTTTTTATTCTTTTCATCCTATAAAATTTCACAATCCAACACTTTTTCGTTGAGCTATCCTGTCCACTGACAACTCTTGTTTTATAAACATTTTTGTTTATATTGGTGTTTTTAATAGTAACATTTACTATTATATAAATATTCCAATACAAACAATAAAAAAATCTGTAAAATTCGTATGGAACAATTTATTCAAATATAATGAACAAAAAGTGCTATTTTCCTGAAAAAAAATGGGCGGTGGTAAAAAGGGGGTGTATTAGTCAAAGTGATTTTTTTGAATTTGTGTACGGCGAAACTGTTTAATTTTTACTTTTTTTGAAAGAATATACACATAGGAAAATTATGATCTTCTTCTTGTGCCATGCATTTTGATATATCATTGGAATTTATGTTATTTAGAATTGACTATTGTTTCAGATTCGTCCGAAAAGCCAGTCGAAAGTATGGTAGCCATGTATTACAAAAGCAAAAACAAATATTTTGTTGTTGGTTTTCATTTATTTACTTGTTATTCCATTGTTGGGGATCATATAAGCTATTGATTAGATGCAAACACTTGTGTTTATTGCTTTTAATCATGCAGTTTTTGTGTGTAAAAGCTCACTTGGCGTGTTTGGCATTTCATGATTTCGTATGACCCTGATGCAAGATATAAAATTATCAAAATTTCACTAACGAAACGATCAAAGTTGATAAAAAATGGCAATTAGATGCGGGATACCATGCTGATTTTAGATATATATAGTTACTTATGTATCTTTATTATTATATTGATGGGTCGTATACCTTAAAATCTTCTTAAAATTACACTATGTTTAATATAGCGAAAAATAAGCCTAGCCCACAGCGGCCAAGCTTTTCATCCGATCGTGAAAATTTTGAAAGAGATCCATGCAAGGAAGATTCCTGTGAAGTTTGGTAGAAATTGGTCCTGTAGTTTTGGAGAAGAAGATTGTTTAACAATTTTCGAAAATTCAATTTAATTAAATTTATTAAAATTTAAGTTCTACACGGAAATTATTTTTTTAAAAGGAATTTAGAGGAGATTCATACAAGGAAGATTCCTGTGAAGTTTGGTTAAAATTGGTCCAGTAGTTTTGGAAAAGAAGTTCTACACAATTTTTTTTTGAGGGAATTAAGAAGAGATTCATGCAAGGAACATTTCTGCAAAGTTTGGTTGAAATTGGTCCAGTAGTTTTGGAGGAGAAGAATTTTTAAAGATTTTTCGAAAATTTAATTCAATTAAATTAATTAAAATTCAAGTTCTGCACAGATTTTATTCTTTTGAAGGAACTTGGTAGAGATTCATCAAAGGATGATTCATGTGGAGTTTGGTTGAAATTGGTCCTGCAGTTTTGGAGAAGAAGATGTTTGAAAATTGTTTACACACGCACGGACGGACGGACGCACTGAGGCACAGTGGGGCTAAAAATGATGAATATCCACCATTTTATTGTTAAGGCAGTCCACCCCAATGAGATTGACCCAACTTCAAACATTTTCGGTCAATGTCTCAAACGGTGGAAAGAGCCAATTTTTTTCTAACTCGTACAATGTCTGTATAGATTGGATATGTTACAAATGTTTATGACATTGCATGACAATTTTTTCTTGTTTTCTAATGCTTTTGATAAGTTGGAAAGATGTTATGCTTACCCCTTGATTTGGTTTAGCCATGTCTACGGCTGCTGTTAGTCTGTCCTGTGGTATTCTGTGGTGTGTGTACCATAATAACCGCATCATGTGACGTAACACATTCTGTCTCGACAAACCAGGCTGAAAATAGACATGCACTTGGCATAAAATTGCAAAGAATGGGTATTTACTTATTAAAGCCTTTCCCAAACAACAAAACTTTAGGCTGGTTCAATATAAAAGCTGCTAAAGACGACAAATTATATGTTAATAATGATTTATGCACAATATAACTAGAAAAAATATTGAGGCAAGAGGAGAAACTGCTGGTTATCAGCAGTTTCTTCTTTTGCCTCAATGTTTTCCCAAGCCTTTTCTATTAGGGACGTCAAAACCAGGTCTTGTTTGGGAAAGGGTTAAACACATAGGCCTACAGCATTCATCAGACTAATGTTCTTAAACCAGACTCTGTTGTTCAATCAGAATTATTTCGAGGAATCTGAGAGAGGGTAACCCAAGGATCACTCCTGCGAAATTTTATTGAAATCCACCCAGTAGTTTCTGAGAAAAAGATTTTTAAAGAAAAAGTTGACGACCGGACGGACAGACGGACACACGCACGACGGACACAACGCCATGACAATAGCCCGCTGGCCTGAAAGGCCAGTGGAGCTAAAAACAAGAGGGCCAAGACGGCCCTTTATCGCTCACCTTAGAGATCATCAAGATGATAATTTTTGTCTCATCTCACATACACAACTTCCGGACAACGTTCATTTAAACAATGCTGGTAGTAGAGAGTTATACTACCATGGGAAGTGCAAAATTTACCTTATGGATCTCTGATAAACAGAATTGGAGAAGATTGTATCATTATGAGACAATGCTACATACAAAATTTCAAAAGCCTTACACCAAACAGTTTAGGAAAACAAGAGGCCCAAAGGGCCTTATCGGTCACCTGAGTTCAAAGGGCAGAAAAATATATAAGCATGTACTACATACTCTTCACATGCAGTGTTCTCCCCAGCCCAATAAACTGTATCCACCACACTACAGCTTCATGTAAATCAGATTAATGCGCATACAGCTTCAAAGTACCCCACAGCTTAATTTCTTCCAAATGGTCACTAAATAGAGGGATTTTTAAGCATTTCATGATGAAAACCAATATGTAATGCATTTTTCTATGATTTTAAATGCAATGTTAAGACTACATAAACATCATGGGAAAAGAACAAGTTGCATTTTTTTTTCTTTCATCATTATGTTCTTAGTCACAATAATTTGCAGGAATACTGTGTTTAAGGTTTACCAATACTTACATGATTTTCCACTACAGCTTCAAATTCATCTGCAGACCCCCCGACTCTTCACATGAGTCAGTGTCCTTCTCTTCCTTACTTGGAGGTTTAGTTGGTCTGATTAAATTTTTTTTTTGTGATTAAAGGCCAGCCCTCGTTGATCACAAGGTGGAAACTTCTTGGCTTTAATCCAACTACTGTGAATCAAGAATCCGCTGCTGAATCTTTCAGAATTTTCTTAGGTTTCTTTAGGTATATAAAAATCGAACAATAAAACCGATAACTTACATTTCAAAAGGTTTTGTTGAGCACCATGCGTCATCATGTATCTGGTTTTGAGGTCCCTGACAGAAAAAAAACTTTACATTAACAGAAAGGTTTTGGGTTTGGGTAAGCATTTAGATACAAGAAGAAAATTGGCTGGGGAAAGCATTTTCTACCCCCTTTTTTAAAATGATATTTTTGAACTATTTTGTTTGCAATTCTTTATCAACTCCTCACCAATGAGATCCATCCACCTAAAGTTTCAAATAGAATCACATATCTATTATACTATTTTAGTTATGCTAGCCCAGGAGCGACAATGCAGGATATACAGACACAAAAAAACATATTTACAAGGTTTACCATTTGTCCTTCAATGACAATTTGATCTGATTTGCTTAAACTAATTCATTCATATACCGCAGTATACCATGTTGTGGTCTGACCAATAGGCTTCAAGTACACCTGTTTCAATCTGTGCAATATTGGAGAAAACAAGATCCAGCTTCGTTTTTGACTTGGTTGTCGGCTGTTCAATTACCTGCTTACAACCAAATGTGGCCAACATGAAATCCAAAAACTGTTTCTGTGGTTTATTCAAATCTACATTGAAATCCCCCATAATCATGAGTCTTTGCTTACTATCTGCAAGTGGAACCAAATTGTCCTTCAGTATTGTATAAAACTGAGATAAAGGACAGGATGGTTTCTTGTACAAAACAGTGCACTGAACAATTCCTGATGATAAATTCACAGAAACAAAAGAAAATTCAACAGCATCGGTGGTAAATGTGTGGTATTTTTCAATCTGTAAACAGCTTTTGACATAGAGCACAATGCCATGATGTGGCCTGGTTTGAATTGACGTAGCATCATTGCGAAAAATGCTAAATCCATCTAGATTAAAACTGTCATCAGTGTCTGTAGCACATAGACGAGATTCCGCAATACCAAATATATCCGAAGCAAGAACATTTTGGTTTGACTGGATTTCCTTAAAGTGCTTGTTCAACGACCTTGCATTGTTGAAAAGGCATTTCAGTTCAGCATGTAGTGTATAAAGAGGCCGGAAACAGAGTTGTAATTCATTATCTCTCAGTCGCATCATTTCATCATCAAGATTGCTATCTTTTGAAAGACTGGATTCATTGAAATCTAAGATATGTAGTTGTTCTAATGATTTCACTCTGGATAGTGCAACATAATGTATATGTGGTATTTTACGTGGTTTTGTCTGTGATAAACTGATCACAACTTTTTCCAGAGTAGCACCTTGTGCCTTATGAACAGTTTTTGCAGCTGATGGTTGTAGTGGAAACTGCACTCTTTCATAGGTTTTTCTGTTGAAAACGAAATTTCTTTTCACTTCAAATATTGGTGTCCAACATTTCTCCACATGTTCATGGAACATATGACTGTACTGATTTCGTGTCAACGTTCCAACTTTGTGGTCTGAAAACTCTACCCACACAATAGCTGGTCTGACAGTTGAATCTCTGTATTCTATGTGTTTAGCGATACAGGTAGCACCATTAGTTAATCCATCACTAACATTAACATTAAGTGATATGTCATACATCATATTTACAGCAATTGTAAGCTTACTTCTCAGTTGACCAGTATGAGTTTGGTTGTCTGGCAAGGATTCAATCAATCGCCTTTTCACATCATTTGAAAGCTTGGTTTGTGACAAAATGTCTGTATCTGCTTTAACAGTTACCTTTTCCGTTGCAAGATTCTGTATATGTTTGCTATTGAAATCGTCAACAAATCTGTTTTCTATGAACAAATGGGGGGCGGATACAGGATAGTCTGGTGATCCTGGCAAAATTTTACGCCTCATAATTTCCTCTTTATCTTGAAGGGTAATGGCATTGTGACGCAATCTGTTCAAAAGCTCTGCGAATTCAACATCGTCTTTCTGTCTCATGATTTCTGTTAATTCAAACATTTTGAAGTGTTCTTTCCAGAGATTTTTGGCTAATCCTTGACCAGGGCATGCCAAGTCTTTAAAAATCCAAGAGTCACCAACAGGAGACAGCTGATATAAATCTCCCACAGCAATTACGCTTATACCACCAAAATCTTGTTTCCTACCAGTCAATAGTTGTAGCCTTTCATTGATAAATAAAAGCATTTTATTTCCAACCATTGAAACCTCGTCTACAATGACAATTGAGAGATTGCGATATTTTGTTCTGAATGTGTTTAACTCATCAGCCTGCATGCTCTGTTGTGTTTGGTACATTTTCCTATGTAATGCTGATGCTATAGTTGTTCCATTAATATTGTATGCTGCCTTCCCAGTGTAAGCACAGAGCAATATTCTGATATCATCAGGGTTCTCTCCCTCGTCTGAGCACAATAATCTGTGTAGAGTCTGATAAAGAGCATCTATGACAACAGACTTCCCTGTACCAGCACCACCAGTCAGAAATGCAAACAATGGCTCTTCCTTGTGCTGCAACCATTTTGTAACATGATCATGGAATTCTCTTTGTTTGGAATTTAAACATCTTAACAACTGATGATACTGGCTTTCAGGAATGCGTATTGAAGATGTTTCTATGTCTGCAGATTTACTTGGTAATCCAATTTCTGGGCCAATATCATAATTTCTGTGACAGTGTGCATCAGGGTTGAAATGAATGAATTCTTCAGATGGTATGATACCTGCATCTGCATCTTCAGTTTCAATATGTTCAGTGTTTGGAGCAACTTCATCAAACTCATTAATTTCATTTTCAGCAAGTTGTTGAGCAGTTTGCAGTTCCTCTATCAGATGTTCATACTGCTTTTGCTTGGCTTTAATCTGATTAGCTTTATTATTATAGTGCTGTTCAAAAGTGTCAAAACCACCCAAAATGTCATTGTGTTCATTTCGCCAAGGAAGAAATAAAAGAATTCTTTCTCTGAAATAATTCTCAGAATTTGTCTTTCTACTGTAACATACATATCTAATGACACGTTTATTCTTTCTCTTCCTGATTTTAATCCCATTCTTCAGGGTAACTAAAATGTCATTTTGTGAAAAATCTTTCTCATCCAAGTCTTCTTGTAAATCATCATCGTTTACTTCATCAGGTGATATCTTTTTCATTTCTTCAGGAAAAGTCACTTCAAGTTCAGCCACAACATCAGCTAGACACCAGTTTTCAAGTTGCTTTGGTCTTTTAGCATAGCGTTGTATCATGTTGTCTGCTTGAATATCTGTAGAATCTGCTGGTAGATCTTTCAAGTTATCTTCATTTTTCAGCAAAAATACTCTTTGATCTGGAGGAGAAGTATTGATAAAGACAACTTCTCTAGTAGCTTGAGTCAGTGGCATTTGAAGGATTAAATAGCTAGCTTCTTGTGCACTAACTTCAACAAAGTTCAAGAATTTGTTCCCAATATGTCTAACCTGACGTTTTAGATCCATATTTCCTTCAACTGCTTCCTGTGAAGCTTTTTCAAGCATAGCACTTATACCTCTTTGCGATTTGCTTATATAGGAAACAATGTATGTTGCACATGCATAGGGATCAAGCACAAACTGAATGTCTAAGTTTGCCTGCCAAGCTTTTAGTATTGCTGAATTGTAGTAGTTGACACGCATTTCTGATGGTCGCCTTTTAAGAAATACCTTGGGGCCTTTAAGAGAAGCTCTTATGCATTTAATATATTCATCTTCTGACATTTTTAACACATCTGTAAGGAATGAATCAAAGTCAAGATCACAACCATCTTTATAATCATTCATAGTTTTTTGTATCTCAGAGTATTTCTTCTTGTATGCTTCAACATCATTGTCTAGAGGTTCAAGAATCATTGTTTTTGATAATGGCGGTAATGGAAACCCAAATCGGCATATTGCTTTACCAGCTTTTTTGCAGGTCTTTGAGTGTTTGTGTATTTGGAGGTCAATGAAATGTTTAAGTTCAGGATCATCAGATTCTATTGAACATGTCACATATCTATCAACATATGCTATTAATTCCTGTTCTATGTCTTTTTCATACTTTGGTGCATCATTCGTCCATACAAGCATATGTATGTGCGGGGAGCCTCGATTTTGAAATTCTACCCGACGAAACATATCATTTACTTTTCCCAAAGGATTGTGGTAACTTTTCAAGACTGTATTAAGAAAAAGTTGAACACGGTTTTCGAAAAACCTTGCACAAGTAACTGGATCCTTTTGAACTAGCTTAGTTTTCGTGTTCCAGTCTAATGAACCTACTTCACTGTCCGATAGAATTTTACCATCCAATTGTGCCAAAGTCTTTAGCAGATCTAGCCATCTGGTATCAGCCGATGATAGCGATATGAACCAGGTCGGTAGACCAAGCTGTCTAATCATAGCAAATACATCTTTCTTCTTGGTTGACAGATATGCTGGGGAATTTCGAAGAGTTCTGAAGATATAATAACCCTCATTCAATCTGACTATTTCAGACATAATAGATGGATTTCTAACCTGACCAGCAGTTATTTTTTTACCTTCAGTTTTGCAACGGCGTACTGCCAAATTAACTTTGTCACTAACTTGCTTTGCTTGTATTTTCTTCAATTTAAAGAAAATGTTTGGAACAGATTCTGCTGCTCTTCTATCAACACTCCTTAATTCCCATTTTGCAATGTCACTATAATGTACTGGCACAGACCTGTCCTTGTTTTCTGTTCTTGTTTTACCACAGAATATTGATGGGAAACACAGATATTCAGCATTTTTATCCTCATACAGACTAAGAGGTCTCTGATTCTCACCTGGCGCAAAAACATACACTTTGTTTGTATCAGTATTGGCATCGTCAACTAAAGTATCAGAATTACCTTGTATACATTCATCATCATTGACTTCAGAGAAATCATCATGAGCAGATTCAACTTGACGGTCATCAGTAGCTTCAATGTTTCCTGTTAATTCTTTCACAGCCTCACTCTGATTATTTTGAATATTGTCTTTCCAACAATTGTCAATTGTGATTCCTGCATTCTTGTATAACTCACTAGTTTCAAGAAGCCATTTCAGTGCATCCATTACTTTATTGGGACGGACATTTTCAGTAAAACAGGCAGACTTGTGTGACAATCTCTTTTTCAATTTCACTGCAATTGTAATATGTTCATCTAATTGTCTTGGCAGTGCATTTACAGTGGGTTGAATGTCAACTGGAACATTCACAATGTTTCCCTTTGCAGACAATTGTCCTCCTCTAGGCAGTTCTCTTATTTGAATGAATGGTATCCTCTGTGAAATAAGTCTTTCTTCAAGAGAATGCAAATTCATAACTTCAGGTTTGTCTGGCCATTTCATGCCATTTTTCACAGATAACCGAGGAATTTTTTCTTCTTTCAATGATGCTAGACATGTATTGCACAACCATTCTTCATTGTTTACAGATTTCAAACCTGTACAATATGCTTCACTTTGTTTACTTATGTTCATTCTATTGAGTTGAACAACACTTTTAGGAAACCATGTTTGATGGCAACAAGTACACACATAAATGGGACCTTGTGCAGCTTTTGCATGAAAGTTTGATATGCATTGATTCAAACTATTTCCAAAACACCTTCTCTTAGCAAGTAATGCTTCATGTTCACAGAATTCTGGTGCTTTTCTTTTAGCTGCCTTTGTGATAGCATTATGCTGTTTTTCAAATTCATAGTGTCTCTTTCTGCTTTCTTTTTTTAAAACTCTTTCTCGTTCCAATTGAAATGGATTCAGTCTGGTACTACGTTTTGATTTTATTTCTTTATTACAGAAATCTTTGTTTTTTCTTGCTTTGTTCATACTTTTTAATGTACTTTTTCTGTTTTTATTTCTTGTTTCCGAACTTTCTCTATCAGCTCTTTTACTTTGCAGTTCCTTGTCTCTAAATTCTTTGTTCAATCTTGCTTTGTTCATACTTTTTAATGTACTTTTTCTGTCTTTATTTCTTGTTTCAGAACTTTCCCTACCAGCTCTTTTACTTTGCAGTTCCTTGTCTCTAAATTCTTTGTTCAATCTTGCTTTGCTTTTGCTTTTTAATGTACTTTTTCTGTCTTTATTTCTTGTTTCAGAACTTTCCCTACCAGCTCTTTTACTTTGCAGTTCCTTGTCTCTAAATTCTTTGTTCAATCTTGCTTTGCTTTTGCTTTTTAATGTACTTTTTCTGTCTTTATTTCTTGTTTCAGAACTTTCCCTACCAGCTCTTTTACTTTGCAGTTCCTTGTCTCTAAATTCTTTGTTCAATCTTGCTTTGCTTTTGCTTTTTAATGTACTTTTTCTGTCTTTATTTCTTGTTTCAGAACTTTCCCTACCAGCTCTTTTACTTTGCAGTTCCTTGTCTCTAAATTCTTTGTTCAATCTTGCTTTGCTTTTGCTTTTTAATGTACTTTTTCTGTCGTTATCTCTTATTTCAGATCTTTGTCGCCGTTTTCTCATGTACTCTTTCATATACTCCTTTTTGTTAGTCTTTGGAATAACACATTCTCCATGCATTTTTTTATGAATTTCCTGCTTTTTAAGCTGGTCATCAAAATATCTATCTAATAAGGATTTTCTTTCATTGGTGTTCGGTGTCGTATGAACAGTCAGATTAACTTCATTACTTATAGCCATAAGTCTAGTTATTGTGACTGGTTGAATTTCAAACTGAGTCTCCATTGAAATATTGCAACTGTGGTAGAAAGAAAACAGGAAAATTGTCAGCTGATCAATATTTTCAAAAAGGAAATGAATAGCCTTGCCATCACAAGAAGATAACCCATCAAATCCATGTGGATGAGAGTCAAATAGTCCGAGATAATTATCATTATCTAGAAAAATGCTTGAGCAAAGTCCTCCTACAATTATCAGACCCATAGAGTGATTCTCTAAAAGGTTTGTAATGCCCTCCTTCAAATTCATACAATTCGAACTTTCATCTTGGATACTGGGAATCACAGTGCCATATATAACCTGATGATACAACACTTGATAATTGATGCTTTCTTTGAGAACCTGATCAGGTAGTTCATTGAAAAGAAGCATTTTAGATATATAACTCTCTGTTGACTGAAGTTCAGCAATTCTAATTCTGAATAACTCATCACCAGAAAAAAGTATATCATCAATAGGTAGTGGAAAACATTTTAATGAAGAATATACAATAATTGACATCAATGCATTACATGTGCACTGCATCCCTCTTGAAAAAATGGGAAAACACTCACTTGCTTGATGGTATGTACCAAATGATCTTTTTGTTGTTGTATTACTGCTTCGCAAATAGCCTTGATTTGTATTTGATTGTGGCTTGTTCATCACATGGCTGACTTCTGTTGTTGATTTCACAACATTTTCAGCAATTCTTTCATACATATTTTCACATGAGGAATTAATTTCAAAGTTTGTTTGTACCGCTTTGGCAAATGAGCTTGTTGAAACATTGTGATACTGTGCAAGTTTTATGAAAGAGTCACCACTGTTGGATGAACTCTTGGAAGAGTCACCACTGTTGGATGAACTCTTGGGAGAGCCACCACTGTTGGATGAACTCTTGAGAGTGCCACCACTGTTGGATGGACTCTTGAAAGAGGTACCACTGTTGGGCAACCTCTTAGTGAAAGAGGTACCACTACTGGGTAACCTCTTGGCATGGATAGCAGGACTACTGGTGGAGCTCTGTGATGTGTCATGACACAATGAGGATGTTTCCAGACCATTGGTGTTACAAGGGTGTTGTCCTTGTTTATCCCTGTGCATCTGCTCCTTAGCTTTAGCCTTCTTCCAACTCTTCCTTCTAGGCATTATCTGAAAGACACAAGTAGTAAGTGTGTATATAAAAAAGGTGTCTATTTTCTTCCAATATTGCTTTTTTAATCTAATTATAAGCAACACAATGTGAATCTTTACTTGCATATAAGCCTCTGTTCAGCTTTTGGTTCTTGTTATTTTGTGTGTGAGTATGTGTGTGTTTTGTGCTTTGGTCATAATTATAAGTCAGTGCCGAAGTTTGCCATGGTAAAAACCCTTAGACAAAGGGATTTCATAAAATATAACTTTCACCAGGGCCTATCTAATACTAAAATTTGCATCATCACCAACTTCTCAACAAAACAAAAACCAGTATCAAACTCAATCAAGATGTCATGGAGAATTTGAGCTTGAAATATAACATATGGAGGAATGAGTATGAGTTTATAGGGGTTTTACGCCGTTTTCAACTGCCAGGGCCATATCGCGGTGGCTGGAGCACCTACTCATGGATTCCTGTTGTTTCTCAAACCAGTACTACCACAACACCCTTACTGAGCATATAGTGTGATTCCTATATACCCCTCAAACTTTGTATCATCATGGCTATTTCTGTTTGAGGTCTTTGATCACTTTCAACATCGATGGTTATATCATGGTGATCAGTGCACCTAATCATGCTTTTGTGGCTTACTTGCACCACTCCTCATTATACATATATAGCTAGATATATATATATATAACCAAATCACTGGCTGCTTTCCAATTTGAAACATTTTATAACAATTGCAGATAAATTGCATTATCATTTGTTTATTTAATAGTAACAGAAAGGTGATTTTTATCGCCTTATGACATTCCCATACCAGTTAAAGACTTGCATGATATTGAACCTGAATCCTTCAAATGTTCAAAAACCGAGAAAATTACTATACCTTTAGTAAAATGTAATCTTTCTCTGTTTATAATGATGTCTTTGTGAATTGTCTATCCCCAATTTGTCAGTTTTGTTCTAAACTTGCTGCTTAACTATCACTCATAAAGTATTTCAATGACTTTTGTAGACACAACTATACACAATTAAGCAATCATAGGTCTATTGTCTTAATTCCAGGCTTAAAAGTATTGGTTATATACACATAAATGATAAGTATTCACTATCGCCATGTGACAATCATTGTTCACATTAGAATTCAATTTTATCACTTAATTCACAAACATGTACACAACAAGGGCCGTCAGAGACGGACAATGCTCCCCGAATAAGGCATTGTCACAATAAATGTATGCCATGGAGAGCACTTTATTGTCAAGGGCATCTGATTTGCTACTCAAATATGAAATTTCATCAAATTCTGACCATTAGACTAGGAGAAATTAGAGAAAAACTGTATTTGACCATAAGTCCCCTTTTCCCACGACAAGGCCTCAAATCCAAAAACGGGGAAAAGTACATCGGCATTTTGTCACAGGGAGTTCACATGGTAAGTTTCATTTGATTTGGCCCAAGGGTTATGGAGATATTGCTTCGGACGGACGGACGGACGGACGGAATGACGGACGGACAGGACGGACAGACGGACGGACGAAGCGGCGACTATATGCTCTCCCTTCGGGGAGCATAAAAAATCAATGATTCACAATAATATTGTCCTCATTATCCTACAACACTTCTTGTTCACATACACATTTCTTTCTTATACCCGTAAAATCACTTTTCATTGTTTTAGGTACACATTAAATATGAGGATTTAGATAATATCAAACAAATTCACTGTTGATGAGTTTGTGTGGGTACACTTTAACCTGAAAATAAAGAAGAACCTGGTGAATGTTATGAAATAAGAAATGTAATAAACTACAGATGTATGTAAAACATGTACAGCCCCCTAAGCACCAACTCTTCATATAGCTGTCTGGCAATTGAAGCAGTTTAATGGTAAATTGTAGTACATATAAATACATATTTGAAAAAAGTTAGGCTCCAGACAAATATTACTTTTGAAAATCAACAAGAGCTGTCCGAAGACAGCGTGCTCGACTTTCTAAGTTGCTTAGTATAAAGGGGACATAACTCCAAATATAGTGGAGCCAGGGTCATGGGCCCTGATAGTAAGGTAGAGGGTGTGATGGTGAATAAGTATTCCAAGTTTGGGTTGAATCCTCTGATAGTATGGAAGTTATTGATGTTTGAAAAAACTTTAACCTTTGTTGCAGTGCCGACGCCAACGCCAACGCAGAGTGACAGTATAAGCTCTCATTTTCTTCGAAAAGTCGAGCTAAAAAAGGGTAATAACTTTAATTATAATTATCGTAGTTAAGGTTCTTGTGTGCTTCTCTTCTCATTAGTAAGATCTATCAACCTATTAAGTTTCAAAATTTTACCTTGCATACCTTTTTTGTTATGGTCTGAACAAAAGTAGTCTACTGACCAATAAACTAACCTACCAGCCGGCAGACAAAGGCAAAACAATATACCCCACTTTTTCAGAAGGGGGAGGGGGCTTAAATAATTCTAGGATTAGTCCATTTATTTTAAAATTGCCTGTATTTTCCTCTCTGAACCGGAAGTATTTGACCATTTCCCAAACAACTCCTGTTTTTGACGTCCATAACAAATAATATTTGGGAAAACAATGAGACAAAAGAAGACAAGAGCAGTCATAGACAGGTTTTCCTCCCTGAATAAGTGTTTATTACTAATTTCAAGGCGCCCTTTTCTGTGATGCAGCTTCAAACTAAGAGCAGAGAAATAGGTCTCTTGGTAATATTCCAGGGAGTTCACATGTGAAGTTTCATTGAATTTGGTCCAAGGGTTGCTGAGATTTCCCTGGGACGGACAGACAGAAGGACAGACTGACTGACAGCGTAGCGAGTATATATCGTCGTTGTAAATGTAAATCCTCGTATCTCGATTTTGGAAAATTTTATAGGGGAGGGAAAAAAGTGTAATAACTTTTCCCAAAGTGAAATGTTTTACTTGAAATTTGGACATATTGTCCACAAATAATGTGTCATTAATACCGAATAGTAAAATTATCTCAAAACCTGCAAGAATTATCGTAACTGGGCACACAAGTTTGTATTTTGAAAATCGCAAAAATGACATACAAGGTTTTGCATTTACACCGACGATATGCTCCCCAGAATATTTTTTCGGGAAGCATAAAAATGCTGATAATCAGCATTTTCATTGTTTGGCTTAAGGTATATAGCCCATCATTAAAAACTCCACTTTCTAGCCATACAAAATGTATCAAATTACACACACTTGTAAATACACTTCACATAAGTTGATTCACCGCGCTGGATTTCAAGATTATGCTTCAATAAGAAAATAATTTACAAATATTATTTTACTCTATATTGATATGCAAGGGAGGTAATTTTGAACATTTTGTCAAATATTTCCATAAGTATGCATAAATTCAAAATTCTAAACCGTTCAAAATACTTATGTTTGTATTTGGAATGGAAATGTTACACAGTTTAGCAATTAATGGCACTTTTCAAATTTCGCCTCTGGCACTTTGGTGCAAATGATGAATGTATACCTTAATATTTTTTAGAGTTACCGTATATTGTACAAAAGTCTTCTCTATATTAACATCAATTTTGTTACTGCAGTTGAAATTTTGTTGTTCAGGAAAGCATTTAATAACATTCAAAGCATTCAAGGTTACTAGGTAGAAAAAAGACGGAACATTCTTGAGACACTTAATGGTATAATGAGTAGGTTCTGCATATCCAGTAAAGGTCAGCTTTAAAAAATGCAATAGTAAATTGTAATCATACTAAACTTGATAATGATTTCTATGAAAATCTGATTCAGTAAGTAATTCTAACACATAGCCTACAGGAAAAATATCATCAATATGTAGTGGAGTACATTTAAGTAAGGAATGGACAATAAATGTGATAAATGCATAATATGAGCAATATAAGGAATTTGTATCACTAGAATTTTGAGAGAAAATCTTGTTGAAGTATTATGGCACTGCTCAAGTTTCATGAAAGAGCCACCACTGTTGGATGAACTCTTGGGAGAGCCACCACTGTTGGATGAACTCTTGGGAGAGCCACCACTGTTGGATGAACTCTTAGGAGAGTCACCACTGTTGGATGAACTCTTGGGAGAGCCACCACTGTTGGATGAACTCTTGGGAGAGCCACCACTGTTGGATGAACTCTTGGGAGAGCCACCACTGTTGGATGAACTCTTGGGAGAGCCACCACTGTTGGATGAACTCTTAGGAGAGTTACCACTGTTGGATGAACTCTTGGGAGAGGCACCACTGTTGGATGAACTCTTGGGAGAGCCACCACTGTTGGATGAACTCTTGGGAGAGCCACCACTGTTGGATGAACTCTTGGGAGAGCCACCACTGTTGGATGAACTCTTGGGAGAGTCACCACTGTTGGATGAACTCTTGGGAGGGCCACCACTGTTGGATGAACTCTTGGGAGAGCCACCACTGTTGGATGAACTCTTGAGAGTGCCACCACTGTTGGATGAACTCTTGGGAGAGTCACCACTGTTGGATGAACTCTTGGGAGAGCCACCACTGTTGGATGAACTCTTGGGAGAGCCACCACTGTTGGATGAACTCTTGAGAGTGCCACCACTGTTGGATGAACTCTTGAAAGAGGCACAACTGTTGGGCAACCTCTTAGTGAAAGAGGTACCACTACTGGGTAACCTCTTGGCAATGACGCGGCACCCGAACCCCACCCCTACTCAACCCCCCACCACAGCATGGCCATTTCTTGACAGATATTTTTCTCTTGTATAACCTTTGTTGTCCTTGCCCCAAAGACTCTATATACCAAATGTGAATCCAATCCAACATCCCGTTCATGAGAAGAAGACTTTTTAAGATGTACCCTATTTAGCACCTTTTTGACCCTTAATGGGGCCCAAAAGGGAAATAACTCCATGATTTGTAGAAAATCTGAAGCAGCTTCCCATGGGGGATGCTCCCTGACAAGTTTAGTTGAAATCAGCCCATTGATTCTCAAGAAAAAGTAGAAAATGAAAATGAACTGATAAAGCGACCCCACCCCCAAACCCCCTCCCAAGCATGGCCATTTCTTAACAGATTTTTTTCTTTTGTACAAACTTTGTAGTCATTGTCCTAAAGACTCTAAATACTAAATGTGAATCCAATCCAACAACCTGTTCATGAGAAAGAAATTTTTTAAAGATGTACCATATTAAGCACTTTTTGGCCCCTTATGGGCCCGAAAGGGAGATAACTCCATGATTCGTACAAATCTGAAGCAGCTTCCCATGGGGATGTTCCTTGCCAAGTTTGGTTGTAATCCGTCCAATCGTTCTCAAGAAGTCAAAAATGTTAAAAGTTAACGGACGACGCACGACGAAGGACGAAACATGGTCGCAATAGGTCACCATGACCTTTGGTCAGGTGACCTAAAAATCTGAAGCGGCTTCCCATTAAGATGCTTCTTGCCAAGTTTGGTAGAAATCTGTCCAATGGTTCTCAAAAAGAAGTAGAAAATGTTCAAAGTTAAGTAATAATGTTAACCCCTCCTATCCCTCATCCCAGCACAGCCATTTATTGACGGATTTTTTTCTCTTGTACAAAATTTGAAGTCTTTGCCCTAAAGACTTTAACTTCCAAATGTGTATCCAGTGCAACAGCCGGTTCATCATCATGAGAAGAAGATTTTTTAAAATGTACCCAATTTCCCCCCTTTTTGGCCCTTTATGGGACCCCAAAGGGAGATAACTCCATGATTTGTATGCAGCTTCTTATTAGAACGCTTCCTGCCAAGTTTGGTTGAAATCTGTCCAATGGTTCTTGATAAGAAGTCGTAAATGTTAAGTTAACTAATAACGCGACCCCCCTCCCATACCCCCTCCCCAGCACGGCCATTTCTGGACGGATTTTTTTGTCTTGTACAAACTTTGTTCTCCTTGCCCTACAGACTCTAAATACCAAATGTGAATCCAATCCAACGGCCTGTTCATGAGAAGAAGATTTTTTAAGATGTACCCTATTTAACCCCTTTTGGCCCCTTCTGGAGCCCCAAAGGGAGATAACTCCATGATTCGTACAAATCTGAAGCGGCTTCCCAAGGGGATGCTCCCTGCCAAGTTTGGTTGTAATCGGTCCAATGGTTCTCAAGAAGAAGTTGAAAATGTTAAGTTAACTAATAACGTGACCCCCCTCCAATCCCCCCTCCCCAGCACGGCCATTTCTGGGCAGATTTGATTCTCTTGTACAAACTTTGTTGTCCTTGCCCTAAAGACTCAAAATACCAAATGTGAATCGAATCAAACAACTGGTTCATGAGAAGAAGATTTTTTAAGATGTACCCTATTTAACCCCTTTTTGGCCCCTTATGGGGCCCTAAAGGGAGATAACTCCATGATTCGTACAAATCTGAAGCGGCTTCTCATGGGGATTCTCCCTGCCAAGTTTGGTTGAAATCTGTTCAATGGTTCTTGAGAAGAAGTCGAAAATGTTAAAAGTTAACGGACGACGGACGACGGACGACGGACGACGCACGACGACAGACGAAACACGGTCGCAATAGGTCACCATGACCTTCGGTCAGGTGACCTAAAAAGATTGTACAAGATTTCCTTCTTTGTCTCTATATGAAATTTGATACCCACAACATAGGGTCAATTTTCCTTGTATCACAATACTTTAAAGTATTTTGGTAGACGGCCTTGAGATGATTAGTCACACAAAATTTCAATGCTCTAGGCCAAATGGTTCAGGAGAAGATGATTGTACAAGATTTCCTTCTTTGTTTCTGTACGAAATTCGATACCCACAACATAGGGCCAATTTTCATCGTATCACAATAATTTGAAGTATTTTGGTAGAGGGCCTTGAGATGATTCTAAACACAAAATTTCAAAACTCTAGGCCAAACAGTTCAGGAGAAGAAGATTGTATAAGATTTCCTTCTTTGTCTCTTTATGAAATTCAATACCCACAACATAGGGCTAATTTTCATTGTATCACAATAATTTGAAGTATTTTGGTAGAGGGCCTTGAGATGATTCTACTCACAAAATTTCAATGCTCTAGGCCAAACGGTTCAGGAGAAGAAGATTGTACAAGATTTCCTTCTTTGTCTCTATATGAAATTTGATACCCACAACATAGGGCCAATTTTCCTTGTATCGCAATAATTTTAGGTATTTCTGTAGAGGGCCTTGAGATGATTCTACTCACAAAATTTCATAGCTCTAGATCAAACGGTTCAGGAGAAGAAGATTGTACAAGATTTCCCTCTTTGTCTCTATATGAAATTCGATACCCACAACATAGGGCCAATTTTCCTTGTTAAGTTGTATCAAAATAATTTGAAATATTTTGGTAAAGGGGCTTGAGACCATGCTACATACAAAATTTCAAGACTCTATGCCTTATAGTTTGGGAGGAGAAGATTTTTTAGTAATTGTGGACGGACGGACAGACGGACAGACAGACGGACGGTGAGCGATCACAATAGCTCACCCTCAGCACTTCGTGCTAAGGTGAGCTAATAAACCTAGAATGTAACAAACACTCGTATACATATAAAATCTGAAGACTTAAAGTTAGACATACAGATCCTCCCAATGAATGACAAAACATGATCATGAAGACTCTTTGCTTTCAAAGCCAAATGAAAGGTTACTGAAATTTAGTAAAGGCCATTTAACCCTTTCCCAAACAACACAAATTCAGACTGTTCTAATTTGAAACCTGCTGCAGACAACAAAGGATGTGGGTCCATTTCTATTGAAAATTGCCCCCTCAAGAACACGGATGAAATTTACATGAATGAATGCTACATATGTGTACTTAATCCTCCCGAAATATTTAAGGATTTGGAATAGTCCAAAAGGGTGTATTAGAGCTCTAAAGTATGGTGGTCTGGACTGGCCATAATTGCACATTTGACATTGTTCTTTAATTTTGTCCCAATTTTTCGATGCATTTTCGTGTAAAAATGTGTGAATATCAAAGAACCAATTACAAAATATATTTTTGAAAGAAAAGATCCTACATATTTCCGCGAAAACTTGTCAAAATCCCATTTATTAGAGCTCTATGGAAAATCCAAAGAATTTTAGATTTATATTTCTGATTTTAAGACGTAGAATTCAACGTGAATGATCGATTTTCAATTATTTACCCTCCAGGGTACCAAGGGCACAGAGAAAGGTGTTGTAGTCACTTTACGACTTTCATCCGCTCGTCTGTCCGTCCGTCCGCATGTCTGACCCTCCTCCCACAATGTAGTGTTTACACTCCGGTATGCACAAATATTTACCGATTTTAATCAAACTTAGCCAAAACATGTATGATCATAAGTTCTTGTGTGAGTATAAAAATGAGCCCGATCAAATCGAAATATCATGAGTTATCTGCCCTTGAATGTCAAAAATGCATATTTCTGACTAAGTTTACATTCTAACATCTACAATTATCGACCAATCAAGATAAAATTTGTACAAATTGTGGGGCACGATATGATCTCAAAGACTTGCGAATTTCTGTGCGATCCAAATCGCTCATCCTGAATTATGGGTCATTAAAATTCACAAAATCGCTGATTTTTACATTATTTTTACTGTAACAAAAACGAATATTTACAATTCAAGAAATAGCATAAGCAAGATATTGATGAACGAAAGATCTTGTGCGAGTCTAATTTTAAGAATTATTGGCATCGCCAATCAGAAGTTAGGTGCCCTTGAATTTGATGTTGTTTTTGTCTTAGTCGTCATTCTTAAAACCATAAATGATAAATCTGGACAGTTTCAATTCAAAAAAGAATGCTCTAAACGAAATAAATGTTGATTAAGACAAGATATTGTGAATAATTCAGAACTATCACAGAACATATTAAGACAAAAGGAAAAAAAATGCTGCCTCTCTGCATTTTCTTCTTTTGTCTTAGTTTTTTCCCAGGGCTTTTATAGGGAACATCAAAACAGGTCTTATAGGGAAGATGGTTTGATATTTTGAAGAACTACTTACACAGTATACCAAGCCAATCGCACATTTATTGTAATAAATTACAGCCGACGTGTACTGTTGCACAGCAATTCAGAGAGGTTTCCTGTAGAATTCATTACGTGCACATTTTTGGGAAATGACGTCATGACATTTGTTGCTCACATAACTTAGGATTATTGATGCCAATAATTCTCACAATTAGACTCACACAAGATCTTATGTTCATCTACATCTTTATGCTACATGTATTTCTTAAATTGTTAATACAAGTATTTTTATTTTCACAGAGAAAATAATGTCAAAATCAGCGATTTTGTGAAGTTCAAGGGCGCATAATTCAGGATGAGCGATTTGGATCACACTGTAAACCACATGTTTGTAAGATCATATCGTGCCCTACATTTTGTACAAGTTCCATCTTGATCGGTCGATAATTGTAGATTTTAGAATGTAAACATAGTCAGAAATAGGCATTTTTGATATTAAAGGGCAGATTACTTATGATGTTTCGATTTGATCAGGCTCATTTTTATACTCACACAAGAACATATAATTAAACATGTTTTGTCTAAGTTTGATTAAAATCGGTTGATATTTGTGCATATTAGAGTGTAAACACTACATTGTGGGAGGAGGATCAGACATGCGGACTGACGGACAGACGAGCGGATGACAGTCGTAAAGTGACTACAACAGCTAACTCTAAGCCCTTTGTACCCTGGAGGGTAAATAATCGTAATTCGATCATTAACGTTGAATTCTACGTCTTAAAAACAGAAATAAAAAACAAAAATTCTTTGGATTTTCCATAGAGCTCTAATAAATGGGATTTTGACAAGTTTTCAAGGAAATGTGAAGGATTTTTTCTTTTAAAAATACATTTTGTAATTGGTTCTTTGATATTCATACATTATTACACGAAAATGCATCGAAAAATTGGGACAAAATTAAAGAACAATGTCAAATGTGCAATTATGGCCAGTCCAGACCACCATACTTTAGAGCTCTAATACACCCTTTTGGACTATTCCAAATCCTTAGATATTTCAGGAGGATTAAGTACACATATGTAGCATTCATTCATATAAATTTCATCCGTGTTCTCGAGGGGGCAATTTTCAATAGAAATGGACCCACATCCTTTGATGTTACTTAATGTAGAATTTGTGAATGATATAGGACAGAAAACATTGAGACAAAAGGTGAAAATGCTGATTATCAGCATTTTCTTCTTTTGCCTCAATATTTTCAAAAAAAGTTTCCTATTATAGATGTCAAAATCAGCTCTTGTTTGGGAATGGATTAAAGTTTTTATCTTCTGCATATATTTCTTTGCATGATTAAATCAATACTTATCACTTACCCTAAAGTATTCATTAAAGACCATCTCACACAGATCTTCACTGGCAAATTCTTCTGTCATGCTGATCAGATATGACACAATAGAGTGTAGAAAAGTGTCGTCATATTGACGCTCATTCTGACATACTGTGAGAAAAGGTAGGATCTGCAGTAACCCAAACTTGTCACGGTGCCTCGCAACCTGAAGTGAGACAATAAATTCCTGTCATTTCAAAGTATATGTGGATAAAGCTAGAATTGAGATTAATAAAGCCAAATTGTACACCAGTCCTGTGTTGTCTGGATTGGCATACCCAATGTACCCAGAGACTGTGTCTGAAGATTCTTTGTTACAAAAGGAGATGCATGTACTGTAAAAGTCTTTATTTTCGCGAGCTCAACATTTCGCGATTTTGCTGTCTCTGATATATTCACGAGTTTATAAATTCCCGAGTGGCTGATATAAAGATCGTGTGTTTCCGTCATTTTCCGGAAATCTTCAATTTGTTAATTTCTGTACAGGTCCGTTTAAATTAGATAAATACATAAGCGATGTTTGTGTGAAACATTTTTCACACCTCCACTAACTTTACCTGCATATACCTGTCTTTGCACCTTTGTTCGATTATCACCTGTTAAAGGGATAATACAGGTATCAAAAACTAATGTTCCTATATAATAATCGGTTTTCAAAGTATAGAACGTCCTTTCTCCTTCATGTTTATGTATAGCTTACATTAATTACTTATATGCGAAAAGCAACTCTTTTAAACATTTATTATCGTTTCAAAGTCAAAAGAACTCCGATATATCAGTTTGATAGGTATACATTAAATATGAGCAAATATGATAATAATCAATTATGATAATAATCGATTTTGATGTAGGCCTAGATCTACTAGCAACAACATAAACATGTATATATGATTTTGGAAGGTTTCGATATTCGGCTTACCATCGGTAATCTCCGGCACTCTGCAGACTGTTATGTTCACGAGAATGATGAATTCGCGGGATAACCCATTCGCGAAAAATAGCGAAAAGAAACCACTATTGACAATGTTATTTTAAAAAGACCCAAAAAAGAAAATTCTGTTAACTTGATATTGCCATCTGCAGAGTTTTCAAGTCCAAAAATTTTGCCTCAAGTAATGAGTTAAACAAGAGCTGTCCATAAGACAGCGCACTCGACTTTTCTAAGTTGTTTAACCCAGAATTTCTATGTCAAAAAAGGTTAAAATTCCAGTAAATTAAATGTGAGAGTAATGAATCTTTGCCTAGAGGCTAATATTATGGTCACAAAAGCATGTGCAAAGTTTCAGAGCAATAGCATAAGTAGAAACAGAGATACGAGATGCACGCAACAACTTATACTTATTTTCTAAGTATCAAGGGGGATAACTCCAAATATAGTGGAGCCAGGGTCATGGGCCCAGGTAGTAAGGTAGAGGGTGTGATGGTGAATAAGTATTTTAAGTTTGGGTTGAATCCCTTTGATAGTATGGAAGTCATTGATGTTTGAAAAACTTTAGACTGGGTTCCAGACTGATCATTTTTCCCTCCTTTACTTTCTCCGGTCCAAAGATCAGTCTGGGGTCAAGCAAAAGCGCCATCTGTTTTTTTCACAATTTTTGGGGGTAATTTCACGAACGGTAACTCGTCCAGATAATTATCTAGAGCTATATTTAGTAACAGAAATCCCCATGGACTAGACTGGTACCCGTATTTCTTCATGGAAATCGGGTACCCGTCTTTTTTCAAGATAATTCTAATTAGGCTAACAAATATTGCACAATTCAGCAATTATTGGATTTTATATCTTTTTGGTAAACTGTTATTGCTAAGGGTTAAACGGTTGGCTATAAATCCTACGGTGTCGGTCGCTTAACCCTTTTAAAAACGGCAAACATTTTGACCGCTTTATTTTGAATGCTGCCGAAAGGGATGTTGAACAGAAAGGGATTTGTGAACCAAGAAGCTGAGAAAAAACTGAGGCAAAAGGGGAAATTGCTGTTTATCAACATTTCTTCTTTCGCTTTAATGTTTCCACAAGCCCTTTCAATTAAACACGTTGAAACCAGGTCTTGTTTGAGAAAGGGTTTGCCCTTTCCCGAAAAAGACCATAATGGAAACGGGTGATCTAAAAAAAGAAGAAAAAAAGCAGAAACTTAATATTACCATCAGTTTTCTCCTTTCATCTCAATATTTTCTTTCTGTGTACAAATGCCATCTTTATCAACAACAGTTTCTGGTTTTGCAGCGTTTTCAAATTGGAGCAGTAGAAGGGCTGACTAATAACCAGAAAACAAAGTTTCAATCTTGTCTAAATTCTAGATGTTGCAGACGACATTTTCGAGTAAATCATTTATTGATATGTAACTTTTTTTTTTCTTTTTGGAGAAAAAATTGCGAGAAATTAAGAAGTTATGTGCCACAAGCAATTTCTTCATTGTCCACAATGTTTTCAAAAAGCTTTATCATGTCGGGTGTCAAAGGCGTCAATATGTGGGAATGGGTTAGTGTGACACACTTACAGTAGACAATAACACATATAACACCTCTTCTTATCAGTCTGTTATCTTATCCACCAATTTACACCTTAACAAACGACCGCAATTTAGACTCCCATTTTAGAAGATGCTTGCAGGCGACAAAATTTGTGATGATAAAGGTAGGATTTGTTTAAGATAATGCAAGAAAATACTCAAACAAAAGGAGAAAACTGTTAGTATCGAAATATCTTCCCAGCCTTTTCTATTGGAAAGGTCATGTTCGGGAAATGATTAAATAGTTTAAATGGCCCATTGATGAGTTAGTTTTTACATAAAAAACACCCATTTCTCGAAATATTTATTAACTATTTGTCAAATTGCGTCATAATAATTTTTCTCTCGACCATTTTTTTTTACATTTTGTATCAGACAATAGTAAGAAATGGAACATAACATTTTCATTGTTTTTCATGTATAATAGAATTTCAAACAACATTAATTTCTCCTACTGTTGTAAGTTTGAAGGAATTTAATAGTTAAACGAATTTATGTTCGAATAAAAGAAAATAAATAAAAAGGAAAAGAAGAAGACAGAAGAAAAATCGTTTGCAAGGGTTCCATCCAAGCTTTAGGGTAGTTCACTGTTGAGCTTTAAAACAATCATTTTGTGTCGATATAAACCAAACAAAAGTCGTGCTTGTTCCTTAAAAACTTTTTTTGTAATTGTTACAGAAAAAAATATATGCAGTTTGGGAATGGTTAATCTATCCGCATTGGATTTGCCATGGTTCACATAAAAACCATTGTCCCCCAATTGCATTCTTAAAAATCTATTCATCCGTGCAAAACCAAAATTTTACCTGACAATGAATATGTGATTTTGACAACCAAAACGAAAGAAGCACATTGGAAACATTCTTGGAAAATAATGAGAAAATGCTAGAATTTGCAGAAATTTAATTATCTCTCAATATTTCAAACGTAATTCATTCCATTATAGTATCGAGCCTCGTTTTAAAACGACAGGCTTTAAATAGGTTATACGTCTAAAAATAGATCAATCGGTTTATCGGCTTATCATTGGAAAATACCGTGCTTGTTCCCAGGCGTCAATATCAACACGATCAAAAACGGATGCCGCGATATCTAACGGGTATTGATTTTTTATGCGCTATCTTATTGACCAAATTGTATATTGACGACTGAACCCAGGCTAGAAAAACTTTAACCTTTGCTGCAACGCCGACGCCCGGGGTGACAGTATAAGCTCTCATTTTCTTCGAAAAGTCGAGCTAAAAATTACTTAATCACTTAGTCTTTAGAAAAGTAATTACCTGTAAAGTGTAGTACAAAGCCAACATAGCTGCAACCTCACTCTCCTTTATAAATATCATGAAGAGTTGGGACGGCCCTTGTATTGCAGGTAGATTTTCATCAGGCAGTTTCATCAACACTGCCCTAGTCTGGTCATCCACGACCATACCGGCCAGTACTGGTAGAAACTTTGTTATCAATACAGGTTCCTGTAAAATAAGGTTTCAAATTAATGGTTGTCAAAATTCCGACAGAAAGAAGGAAATGAGTGTTTTTATTCTGAAAATATTCCGACAGTCACACATTCTAAAACTTTCTATTTGAACACTGAACAGTGTAAAAAATATTGTTATTAGAGCCCTATATAATGTTTTTTTCAGACATGCATTTAAACAGTAAAACTAAAAGAATTCTTTCCAGAGTATAGATATTTCAAAATTTGGTAAATTGTCCATTTCATTTGCCAGTACCACCTACATTTTTCTTTGTAATTAACAAACCCTTACATGGAATAATGACTAAAGGTTTACACAGATGCAATATTTTGAAAATTTGGAATAAAGAAATGTAAAAAATTATTTCCCAAATGGCAAAATTTTGGAATGCTCCATTGAAAGCATCTGCAGACTACACCATAGATGTTAATAAAGATTTGATATGTGTACAATAGAGCATTGAAAATATTGAGACCAGAGGAGAAAATGCTAATTATCATAATGTTCTTCTTTTGCCTCAATGTTTTCCCAAGCCTATTTTTTTAAGGATACCAAAACCAGGTCTTGTTTGGGAGGGTTAACTTTACTTCTTACCAATTTAGGTTCTTTAAACTGCTGACTGTCAATCATATCCCAGGCACCAAGTCCTAGTCCAATCATACGCAGAAGCAACAACATATCAGCACTTTCCTGAAAATGAACACAAATAAATCAAATGACTTTGCCAAATACACGGAGATACGGTTTGAGAATTTGTTTCTAAAAATAGTAACAAATCGACGTTATCAAAACGAGGCTCCCAAAAAATTTGGGAGTAAACAATGGCGGCGCACATGAATTCAATATACAGCGATAAAGCGAAGTTTAAAATGGAACAAAAAATATAAAATAGAATGAAAATCAATGAAAAACACCCGTCATCGCACAGAAAAATGACCAAATTATATGACTGTTATGATAATCGACGTTTTTCGATGGCTAGAAGAAATATATTCGTCCAGCAAAATCTCTGCTAAACCCGTTACAGAAAGAGGGAAATGATCACGTGACCGGTTTGTTTACTCCAGGTATCCGCGCGGTTTGTGGTTTAAGATGGCGGATTGAACCACATTCTCAAACCGTGTCTCCGTGTATTAACTGAAAAAATGTAACAGGATCTTAGAAAAGGATAGATATGGTGTATCTTAACGATACAGTAACTCCTTTTAACTCCCCACAAGATAATGACTTTGGAATACATCGTGGAAAATGAAGAAATTGCTTGTGACAAGCAATTTTTTCATTTCCCACAATGTTTTCAACACAAAAAGACCAAAAAGTTTAAAATTCATTGACTTGAAATTGTCGTCTGCAACATCTTTGAATTTGGACCAGTCTAAAATTTTGTTGTTTGGTAATGGGTTAAACAGAAAGCATGCATTTTAGAACATTTGATTTTCAAAAACACTTTTATTTTTTGTTGGATCATACGTACATTTTGAAATATAAAGAACTTCCATAATATCTTTAAGTTGCATTTTCACTTAAGATTTGGCTTTAATATAATTTTCCAAATTTGATAATGATCAAATAGACATTAACGGTTCCTTTCCCAAACAAGACCTGGTTTTGACGTCTCTAAAAGAAAAGGCTTGGGAAAACATTGAAAAACAAGAGTGCCTGAAAGGCACTGATATCGCTCACCTGAGTTCTTCCTGTATTTGATTATGTATGATATAAATTTTGTTGTGAACAAATATATAAGTAGTATCAAATTATTGTTAATAAAGTTTCATAATTTCCAATGAATGCAATGAAGTCACATTAGTATTCAATCATATTGCATGTAGTGACATCTTAAATATTGAATATCATGTGCTGTTCCAGTTTGATTTTTATAACCAAGATTTAACTTTTAAAATTAAATTTTGAAACATCAGAATGATACATTACAAGCATTAATATGCTTAATATTTTAAGCCCCTCATTGCCTCATCAACATTTATTAACCTGTCAAAAATTTACAACAAAGTGTTTGAAAAGAGTAACTCAATGAGCATTTTGCTATACTTGGTTTAAATTGGCCCCATAATTGATTTTTGAAGAATTTCTGTACGACTTTTTTAACCCTTTACCACACAATGACTCTTTTTGACTCCCTAAAAGATAATGGCTTTGAAAAACATTGTGGAAAATGAAGAAATTGCTTGTCACAAGCAATTTCTTCATTTCCCACAATTTTTTCTACCCAGAAAGATGAAAGAATGCGAAATTTCATTCAATACATATTGTCGTCTGCAGCATCTTTGAATTTGGAAAAGTCCAAAATTTTGTTGTTTGGTAATGGGTTAAGTCTGATAAGCCCTACCCTGCCACACTCATTTTTTTTAACAAATCAAAAATTCACAAACAATATTATTGTTACAAAGAATCACTCAAGCAACATCCCTGGTACAAATTGGCCCAACAGTTGATTTTTCTTATCATTTCTCCTAGTCGAATAAGTCCCACCCTGCCATGTCCACATTTTTTACGAATCAGAAATTTGTAATAAAAATAAAAAGGGGTACTTAAGGAACATTCCTGAATAATTTGGTATAATTTGGTCCAACGGTTAAGGAGAAGAAAATTTTCAAAGAATTGTTTAATGATTTCTCCAAGTCTGATAAGCCCCGCCCTGCCATGCCTACATTTTTTGACAAATAAAAAAATTCATGAACACACATTGAAAACAGTCACTTAAGAAACAGATCTGCCAAGTTTACTTCAAATTTGACCAATGGTTGATTTTTAAAGATTTTTTCCATGATTTCTCTAAGTCTGATAAGCCCCGCCCTGCCTGCCCACATTTTTTGATGAATCAAAAATTTGAAAAAAAAGTTTTGCAAAGGGTCACCAAAGGAACATTTCTGCCAAGTTTGGTAAAAATTGACTCATTGGTTAAGGAAAAGAAGATTTTTGAAGAATTATGTAACAATTTCTCTAAGTCTGATAAGCCCCGCCCTGCCATGCCCTCATTTTTTGACGAATCAAAAATTTCTCGACACACAGTGAAGACAGTCACTCGACACACAGTGAAGACAATCACTCAAGAAACATTCCAGCCAATATTGGTACAAATTGGATAAACATTTGATTTTTAAAGAATTATTTAACAATTTCTCAAATTCTGATAAGCCCCGCTCTGCCATGCCCACATTTTTTGACCAATCAAAAATTTGAAAACAAGTTTTGAAAAGGGTCACCCAAGGAACATTTCTGCCAACTTTGGTAAAAATTGACATGATGGTTAAGGAGAAGAAGATTTTTGAAGAATTATTTAATAATTTCTCTAAGTCTGATAAGCCCCGCCCTGCCATGCCCACATTTTTTGACGAATCAAAAATTTGAAAACAAGTTTTGAAAAGGGTCACCAAAGGAACATCTCTGCCAATTTTGGTAAAACTCAACTCAATGGTTAAGGAGAGGGAGATTTTTGAAGAATTAATTAACAATTTCTCTAAGTCTGATAAGCCCCGCCCTGCCACACCCACATTTTTTGACGAATCAAAAATTTGAAAACAAATTTGAAAAGGGTCACCCAAGGAACATTTCTGCCAACTTTGGTAGAAATTGACTCAATGGTTAAGGAAAAGAAGATTTTTGAAGAATTATTTAACAATTTCTCTAAGTCTGATAAGCCCCGCCCTGCCACGCCCACATTTTTTGATGAATCAAAAATTTGAAAACAAGTTTTGAAAAGGGTCACCCAAGGAACATTTCTGCCAACTTTGGTAGAAATTGACTAAATGGTTAAGGAGAAGAAGATTTTTGAAGAATTATTTAACAATTTCTCTAAGTCTGATAAGCCCCGCCCTGCCACGCCCACATTTTTTGACGAATCAAAAATTTGAAAATAAGTTTTGAAAAGGGTCACCCAAGGAACATTTCTGCCAACTTTGGTAGAAATTGACTCAATGGTTAAGGAGAAGAAGATTTTTGAAGAATTATTTAACAATTTCTCTAAGTCTGATAAGCCCCGCCCTGCCACGCCCACATTTTTTGACCAATCAAAAATCTGAAAACAACTTTTGAAAAGGGTCACCCAGGGAACATGCCTGCCAAGTTTGGTTAGGATTGGCCCAGTGGTTAAGGAGGAGAAGATGTTTAAAGAAATTGTTGACGACTTCCGACGCACGACGCACGACGCACGCCGCACGCCGGACACAGGGTGATCACAAAAGCTCACCTTGAGCATGTTGCTCAGGTGAGCTAAAAAGAAGAAACTGCTGATAACAGTTTCTCCTTTTGTCTCAATATTTTCTGTGCCATATTTTACACAAATCCTATCTTTAGTAACATCCATTTTGTCATTTGTGGCAGCTTTTGAATTACACCACCATAAAATTTTATTGTTTGGGAAAGGGTTAATGTATATTGCTCTTTCTCTTAAATAGGGAGAACACTTACTCTTGGCAGAATATCATTGTTGATGCAATGTTGTTGTGCTCTCATCACAGATAGGGCAATTGTATTCAGCGCATAAGGGTCACACAGAATCATAGACAGATCGCTAAAAACAAACAAAAATTTGTGTTTGTCCTTTCTCTTATCAAGTTTGTATGCATTCAATGATTTAGCATCTCGAAAAAATTGTTGTCCTAGAAGATAAACTATTTTGTTTAAAGTAACAATCAGGAAATGAATTGAATGACAGAAGTGTAAGTCTTTTTCGGATTTTTTTTTATGGAAAGCACTGTAAATATTGAACCTCATGAAAGACTGCCAACCAAGAGAAAGTACTGACATATAACAAAGAAGCCATAAATTTGACCAGACCTGGGGTCATTGTAATCTGTAATCGTGATTACATGTAATCGATTACAATTTTGGAGTAATCATAATGTAATCTGTAATCAGCCCATTTCCGATTACATGTAATTGTAATTTAATCGATTACATTGCAAAATGGCCTGTAATCATGATTACATCCCGATTACATTCTGATTACATTTGATAGTATCTGCTTTTCCCCATGTTTAAATTGTTTAAAAATTATTCAGCAGTGCTTCTGAAATAAGCTGCCCGAGTTGTCCGACTTGTCCCTTTACCTGTACAGACAAGCAGATTTTGAAAGCTAGGTTGTCCATGGACAATGGAAAAATCTGGTTATAATAAAAAGGTTTTTTTTTTTTCCTTTTCTGACTATTTTTCATTTTACTGATAGTTAAATGTATGAATTTTAGAATTTTGTTGTAGACAATAGTAAGACAGTCAGAATAGATATGCAATAAACAAATGAAGCTATTGAAATGTATATGGGTTTTGTAGGGACAAGTTGATTTTTGATACGGACAAGTCAATTTTGGATCAACACTTGTCCGTGGACAAGTAGATTTTCAAAATATTTCAGAAGCACTGTTGAGGGATAATTAAAAAGGCTATGTTATACTATAATATGCTCTGTTAAATTGCTTTTGGGAACTTGGTCTAAATTGATGTCTGTGTCTCTTTTAAGATAGAAATAATTGGTATGAGCTTGATTTTTGCTGACAAAAAAAATAACAAAAAAGAATATTTTATTAGATCTATCAGCATTTCTTCTTTTGCATCAACATTTTCCTATGCATTTTCTATAAGGGGGTTCAAAACTTGCTTAGGAAAGGATTAAAGAGTCTAGACTGATCATTTCAATTGATATTCTTTTATAGATAAAACAATGCTACAATTACTGGTATAAGGGGATTAACCCTTTCCCAAACGATAAAATTTCAAAAGTTCCATTTCAAAAGCTGCTGCAGACGTCAAATGCCGGGTCTTGTTTAAGATAGAATTTGTGTACAACATAGCATGGAAAATATTGAGACAAAAGGAGAAACTGCTGGTTATCAGCAGTTTCTTCTTTTGTTTCAATGTTTTTCCAAGCCATTTCTATAAGGGACGTTAAAAACCAGGTCTTGTTTGGGAAGGGGTTAAGGGAATAAGGTGTCAACCTTAGATAATCTCTTGCCCTTAGGCCCAGGTAGCTTAATTATCTGATTTTAATGCAACCCTTTATTCCATTCAAAATTTTCACAGGGATTAAAGAGTTGATTTCCATGTTTTATTAAACGTTTTGCAGTAGTTAATTTAAACATGCCCATGATAATACATCGTAATCACATTTTTTTTCAGTCTATTAAGTTAGAAGAGGGCATTCAGATAACTTCATGGAAAATGATGCAATTGATATGCAATTTCTGCATATACGAAAATATTGTCTACCTAGAAATAAACTTATGTGATGTTGAATATAGTTTCTGTGAAAATGTAAAATTGTGATGTATGAACTACGAAGTATTCTTATGGAAAGCATTATGTTTAATTAATACATATCAAATTTCAATCCATTTCATTAATGTACAAACATATCAGTGTATGTGTTTTGTCTTTTTTCTCTCAACTACTTGAACTGTTGATTATAAGTATTAAGCTTCCGGCACCTGATAAAGAAACAAACATTAGCAATTGATGTGATTCCTTAAATATCTATCTGCAAGGACTTGTTTAAAACAAAAAGTATTTTCCATAATTGAAGCGAAACAAGGATGTACACCAGCTGTTTGCTGAAAGGACTTTCTTCTAAATGATTTTATTAAACCCAATTCCACATGCCACCATTTAATACTTATGTATCATAGTTGTAGCAAAAAGAAAACATACTAAATTGATTTAAATTGTTGACAGTTATTTTAGCCCAATCTTAATATTCTCTTTTTTTCTCTCCTTAAAAGAAATTATCCTATAGGGTTGTTAAGCTTTTTGACATATTTTGATTTGTAGTATGCGCCCATACATAGGACACTAAACATAATGATAAAAGGAGATTTGGAGAATACATTGTATTTGTTTATTTATCTTTTATCCTTTTGTTTAACATATCTTTTGAACAGTCTTCCGTATCTTTGAATATTACCCTAATAATATTCATGTTAATAAAAAATGTAATCACATGTAATCAGATGTAATCATGATTATATTGCAAAAGTAATTGTAATTGTAATCAATTACATTTGAAAACTGTGTAATCACAATGTAATCAGTAATCAAAGAAAATGCAAGTAATTGTAATTGTAATCGATTACATTGGCATGTAATTGACCCCAGGCCTTTCACAATTTTGTTAAACAGGTGCATTACCCTAGGACAAATTCCTGTCCTCGTTTTATACCATCTAAGAAGCCTTGAAGTTCCCTCGCTCTTTTGGAATCAACAAACTTCTCTCGTATGCAGGCATCAACACACCATGTGAACTTGTGGCAAGGATCTACAGCACAGATATCATTCACCTCCTGGTCATGCAATGACATGAGTAACTCTGCCCTCAATGTACAATAATGCATATTTCTTGTACGAAGAAACAAAGTCCGCAAAAATTGAAGAACCATATCATACAGTTTTACACTTTTTCCAACCATGTGTGTGAGTTTTTGCACAACTTCCCCTTGCCTACGCACTTTAGGAGAATGAATGAAGAATGTTGAAGTAGAGTTTTCGTGACTGAATAGTGTATTCTCCTTTTCTCTAATGTATTGAGACAGAAGTGGAGACACTTCATCCCCAAAAAGCGCTTGATTTTCTTCCCATATTTGTCTTTTAACCTCTGTAGCAGCTTCAGAATAGAGTTCTTTGTCTTCCAAAATTTGTTTCAAATACACATCCTTTATTTTAGGGAGATTTTTTAGAATGGACAAGACGACTGGTCGAACTGTGGGAAGTTTGATTACGCAGAAACTTTTCTCAAGCATCGACTCAAGTTTCTTATACCGATCTCTGTCTTCACTATTCGCGACATCTGTTATTCTTTGAATCAGTTTTTCTCTGAGTTCTTCAAGCACTGAGGTGTGGAACTCAAGCCTTTTGACACCATGTAAATCCAAGAAAGGCAGTGCAGGTTTGAGTGAAGGGAGCAGGATACCATTTTCTTGCTGGAAATCTTCAATGGCAGCCAAAGGGTCTGAACAATTTGTAAGAGCCTCTCGAAGATAATCCCCTCCTGGAATACCAAGTGGTTCCAGACCCGACATCTTCAAGAAAACCAGGAAATCTTGATAAATCTGGAAAAAATCTACATAAATTTTGAACCGGAAGTTGACACCATCTATTGCTTTCTAATTTGAAGAGTATTTACTTGGGACTATTTTGCGGCACAATATTGCTCGATTTATCAATGAAAGTAAAGTAATAAAAAAGGAATTTAGCAATATTTCTATCAGTATTTGAAGTGAAAACCATTTCTTTATTCGTCATAATTCACGGGTTTCATAATTCACTGACACCATTTATTGGCGCTCAGAATTATCCGCATCTTAAACCCACAATTTTGCACGTGACTGTCATGTGACTGGCAGTAAAATTTAGCCGCGTGCGATTTAGGCCAGAAGTTGTCTTCTGGAAGAAGAAGATGCAGTCTGGTTCCCGCCTCTGATACAATACGCAGTATTTTTTCTACTACGTCGTGCATCAGAGGCGGGAACCAGTCTCTTCTGGAAGAGCTCTTCTGGCCTAAATCGCACGCGGCTTTTGTTTACAAGGGACAAGAGGCAAAACAAGTGCAAAACTAGTCACGTTCAGCTTCACTTTTATACCGGTCTTATCTGACTTTGACATTGTGTATTCAAAATGGAATGACAGTGTTGCAAAAAATGGTTTAACTCTTGAAAGATCCTGAGATTGTTGTGATGTTCCAAGTTCATTGTTTACAGGATTTTTGTTGGTGGCTGTTGTTCCAAAAATAACCTGCAAAAATGATGATGATGATGGGAGTAGGTATCTTAACTTTATTTTACCCTTTCCTATACCAAACCATTTTTTGACACCCTTGTGTGTTAGAAAGGGCTTGTGAAAATATTGAGACTAAACAGCATTTTCTCCTTTTGTCTCAATATTTTATGTTTTATATCATAGGCCTACACAAATTCTCTCTTTATCAATTCCCATTTTGTCATCAGCAGCGGCTCTCAATTCTGATTTTTTCGTTTTGGAATTCCGAGCAAACATTTCAGATTGGCCCTTTATCGGCTGGATATTCACAGAAATGTCGGCCCAATGTTTATTCTGCAACACCAAACGCTATCCGCCTGATAATCATGATCGACTTGTTATCGGCTTGACATTGGCCCTTTATCGGAGAAAAGGTAACTTATATTCAGATTTCAATCTGACATTGACCCGTCTGATATTGGCAAAACATGCTGATATTTCGACTTATAGACAATATTGGCCTGATATCTATATAGGTATGTTTGCTGTGAAAAGGTTTCTTCAACTTATTTCAATCAAGAGGGATTAAGATAAGTTGAAGAAACTTGCTTCCCAATCAATGTAAAATAAATGTGTTCAAAGGAACGTCTGGAGATAAAAGTTAAAAGAAGAAAAGACTAATTATATCTAGATTCACCAATTAGTTACAAATATATTATGAAAGTCTTTTTTGTCACAAAATAGTGTAACTGGAAATATCTTAACCTATTACCAAAAAGCTAAAGTTATAGAATGGTCCAAATTTAAAGGTGTTGCGGATGAAAATTTCAAGTGAATAGAATTTTGCTTATTTTGTTCTTTCACTTTCAGGGTAGAAAACATTGTGACAAATGAAAAAATTGCTTGTGACAAGCAATTTCTTCATTTGCCACAATGTTTTCCAAAGTCAATTATCTTGCGCTGTGTCAAAAAGAGTCATTTTATGGAAATGTGTTAATGAAAATGATGAATGATGAATTAAATATATCTACAGTGTTCTTCATGGTTGCTCTTATTGTGCATTTATAAAAGACCTGATTTCAACATCTCAAAATGAAAAGGTTTGGAAATTTTTAGGCAAACCAAGAAAATGCAATTATAAGCATCATTTTTTCTTTTTCCCTTATATCATACCAAAACATCAGCATCCATTTGTACCTTCAATAGCTGAGCTAATTGCTTTATGGGAAAGGGTTAGTGTCAAGTTGTTTTAAAATTATATTTCAAATCTAATTTATAAGGTTTGTAAATATTTTCTTTTCAATTTCAGGAATATTTTCGGTTAACATCCGAATTCAAGAACTTCATGTTTGAACATCTTGATATCCATGGGACTACAGGTAAACACAATTTAGAGGGGTTTTTTTTACTAAGAAATTGGGGCTGAATATCTGTCCCTTCCCCTCTGGGAATTTTTCCCCTCATAAATCAATGTTTTAACCTTTAAAATGTTCTCCCATAGAGTATTTATGTTTACAACCAAAGATCTTCAGTTTATAAGCTTATAGATTACTTTCATAATCTATTTTCTTTGTTTTCTAAAACATTTAGAAGCATTTTCTGTAATCAAGCAAAAAAACAAGCTTGAAAAATCTTCCTCTTTAAGATCTCATTCGGTGCATTTTTCCCAAAATCAATGGCCCCGGGCCCCTTCCCCTAACCATAAAAAGAACCCTTGCCTTTTCAAAACAAAAAAAAATGGACCTGCTCAATTTGGAAGGATTTGTAGATGACAAATAATTGATATCAACCCTCTCCCAAACGACAAAATTTTAGGGTGATCCAATTCAAAAACTGCCACAAATGACAAAATGGGTATTATTAAAGATAGGATTTGTGTAAAATATGGCAGAGAAAATATTGAGACAAAAGGAGAAACTGCTGATTTTCAGCAGTTTCTTCTTTTGTTTCAATGTTTTCCCAAGCCTTTTCTATTAGGGACGTCAAAACCAGGTATTGTTTGGGAAAGGGTTAAAGGAAGGATATGTGTATGTTATAGCTAAGAAAATATTGAGGCAAAAGGAGAATAGGCTAATTTTCATATTTTTCTTCTTTTGCCTAAGAGTGACATTTCACACTTATTTCATTTTTTAAAAGTATGTCTTGATGCAAAGATTGTTTATTCTAATGCATAGAAATGCTATCAGCTTTTTGAAGTTGTTATTTATAAGCGAAAAATACGCCTTTAAAGTTGAGACAGAAATGACAAATTCTATATAAATCTGAACTGCTGTCCACAACGATTTGTTTAATTTTAGCACAAAAAAATATATTTCTCGTAAACCTAACGGTTCAATATTTTGGCTTGAAATTTTCAGAATTTTTATAAGAAAAGATGCTCTTTCAGATAGAACAAAAGTAAAATTTATGTGAAAATAATTGTGAAATGTCACTTTAAGATAATGTTTTCCCAAGCCTTATCAGATTCTTATCAGATATCTGTCAGAGGCATCTTATAGCTTCATTGTTAAGGAATGAGTTAAGCACTTTTCTGAATGAAAGAACTTGGACATGTCCAAATGCAAAGGTATTGCAGATGACACAAGTAATCCTTTCCCAAACAAGACCTGGTTTTGATGTCCTTTTTGCTTGAGAAACCTTTGAAATACAAGGAGAAAATGCTGATGATTAGCATTTTCACTGTTTACCTCAATATAGTGTGTGCTTTACTGTACATGAATCATAGTCTATCTTTAGCAAATTCCATATCTATATTGTCTTATACAGCAGCTTTAAAGTTTGCTATTTGGGAAAGGGGACGGGTAATCTGCCAGTATCTGTAATGATATATTCAAAATATTTAAGAAAAAGAAGACAAACTTCTTTTTTTTCTTCAACATTTTCTTCTTGTTCACATTGTTTTTCCAAATCTTTGTTGGTTTAGTGCATCAGTCTCTTCTTGTCCATAGGAAAGGGATTTATTTACATTTTTAGCTCACCTGAGCACGAAGTGCTCAAGGTGATCTATTGTGGTCACTTTTTGTCAGTCGACGTCCGCCTTTCTGTATGTCCGTCTGTTCACATTTTGGTGTCACCACTCTAGCACCCACAAATATTTACCAATCTTAACCAAACTTGGTCAAAACATGTAGGACCATAAGTTTTCGAATGAGTTCGATTTTGGGTCAGATCGGACCAGGAAGTCTGGAGTTACGTGCCCTTGAACATCAAAAATGGCTAGTATTGACTTTGTTACCACTCTAGCATCTACAAATATTGACCAATCTTTACCGTACTTGGTCAAAACATGTATGACCATAAGTTATCGTATGACATTGATATTGGGTCAGATCGGACTAGGAAGTCTGGAGTTATGTGCCCTTGAATGTCAAAAATGGCTAGTTTTGACTTTGTTACCACCCTAGCATCTACAAATATTGACCAATCTTAACCATACTTAAGTCAAAACAATCATGTATGACCATAAGTTCTGGGAGGAGTTTGATTTTGGGTCAGATCGGACTAGGAAGTCTGGAGTTATGTGCCCTTGAACGTCAAAAATGGCTAGTTTTGACTTTGTTACCACTCTAGCATCTACAAATATTGACCAATCAAAACAAAACTTGGCCACAATGTTGGTAATCGTAAGATGTTGAATGACTTCGATTTTCAGTGTGATCATAATAGGAAGGCTCATGTGCCCTTGAATTTGACATAATTGCCGATTCCGACTTTGTTCACACTGTAGCATCAACATTTATAGACCAATCAAGACATAACTTGGCCACAATTTTGGTGACCATAAGATCCTGGATGAGACAAATTTTCAGCTTGATTTGACCAGAAAAACTAGAGTTATTGGCCCTTGAAATTCACAAAATTACAGTTTTCGACTTTATTTTCTCTCTAACAAATACAAATTAAGACACAACTTGGTCACAATGTAGGCGACAATAAGACCTAAAAATGTTTTAATTTTTGAGATTGATCGGACTAGGAAAACCAGAGTTGTGTGTCCTTGACAGTGACAAAACTTTGTTTTCACTCAAACAGCAATACATATTTACCGATAAAAAAAACCTTGGACATGATGTTGATGAGAATATCGGAACAGAGTTATGTGCCCTTGACTGTGACAAAATTGTTGTTTTCTTCCACTTTGTTTTTACTGTCACAGCCACAAATATTGATCATCAAGATTATGAAAGCAGTTTTCAACCGGGATCATAGTCTCGCATCTTAAATTATGTGCTCTTGAACTTGACAACATAGTGACTTTCATTCTATCTAGGTTCAGGTGAGCAATTAAGGACCATCATGGTCCTCATGTTTACTTTTAACCCATGCCCAAACAATAACATCAAGTCTCTTTGGAGCATGGTAGTGTTACGGTTTGGAAAATATTGAAGAGAAAGAAAAAATGCCATAAATACAAGCATTTATGCCCATTTCTCAACATTTTTTACCATACGAAAGAGGTTTTCAATTCATTCCTTCTGTCAGTTGGATTGATTTTTTCATCTGCAAAATCTTCAAAATATAGGTCAGGTCCAAATTTTGTCATTTTGGAAAGGGTTAATAGCAATCTATAATTACAAGGTAAGTTTTTAATGCCCCTGTATAGAGAGATCTGGGGCATATTGATTTACTTGTGTGTGTCCGTCTGTCTGTCTGTCTGTCTGTCTGTCTGTCCAAAAATTCAACATTGGCCAGTTTAGGGGCATTGGTGTTTCACAAACACATCTTGTTTAGCACTGAAATTAGTTTTATTTTCTTAAATTCTAAATGAATTCTTTGAATAATAATTTTTAATGCATTTAATTTGTAATGAGAATTCTAATCATAAACAAATCACTTATTTGCGATTAATAAATAAGTCAATGATTGTTCTATTACAGGGATGGTGGCTGCCTGTTTGATAATGTTCCTATCAACCATACTTCTGGAGGGAATGAAAGCTGTCGCAGTTTACGTCCACTTACGTCTCAACCAGAATCCACTGACATACGGACGGACGAATGTCTCGATCAATCATGACAGGTCTCCTTTGTTCTCCGCTTTAATGATACCCACCAGCATGACGGAAATTAGACGGCAGAGGTCGGTGACTGGGTTCTGTATATAAGTGTTTCCTCTCTAATGCTTTCAATGTCACAGATTTCTAACCTTTCTATTTTCATGTATAGATTCTTAGTCTTAGCTTTAGTATTACTGGCCTCTGAAATTAATTTGATTTCATTTTTGACTGTTTCAACCTTTCTAGCAAACTTGCAACAAAAATAATTCCTTTTGATTGAACTTGGCTCTTTCTTATGTTTACAAGAAAAGAAAGGCTAACTACTGGTAAATTTATGTAAAAACTCATAAAGATTACAAAATATTTTTACAAAAATTTATGATACTTTGGCTGTTGGTTCATTTATTACTTTAATCATGGGGTCCAGATTCGATACCTGGGTGCAGCTAATATCATTTCAGTCATGTTTTTTCCACTAATTGGCTGTAAATCACACACCTTTGATGGAATTAGCAGTTTAAGGCTTTGAAAACGCTGTTGTAGTACTCTTGAGAGAAATGACAGAAAATACATGATCAGATGCTCCAGTTATAACAATATGACGGGAATACTATTAAAAACACTTTACAGTAGTAAACCTCTTTCAAACAAAGTCCATAAAATAAGGGAGTTTTTTGACAAGTCTTTCTTTAACAAAATTCTAACAAGGAAGCACTATGTACAAGAGCTTATGTTGTAGAAGTAGCTTTATCACTCATCATAGCATAAATCCATTCCCACATAATGATGGTTTATGAAACCCCACAATTTTTAAGATAAAATCTTTTGAAAACTTTTTTGGAAATGAAGAAATTGCTTGTGACAAGCATTTTCTTCATTTTCCACAATGTTTTGTACATAAAAGGACTAAAACATATAATATTTCAATCATTCACTTCAAATTGTCGTCTGCAACCTCTTTGAAATTGGACTAGCGTGAAATTTGCCTAACTGGTAATGGATTAGCCCATTACCAAATAGAAATGAAGAAATTGCTTGTCACAAGCAATTTCTTTGTTTTTCACAATATTTTACCAAGATCTTTATATTTTGGGGTTTTCAAAAGTGTCATTAGGGGGGAATGGGTTTTAAAAGTGCTTATGAACACATCACATTATCTAGCTTTCTTATAACTATCACAGTAATGATGAAGAGGGGGTAACTCTAGATATTCTTAATTTGTCATTTCAAATACAAACCCTATCTTGTGGGTATTGATTTGAATGGCCTCGAGACAGTTCCACTGAGTACCCACAATATTATAGGATTTGATAAGCATTTAACTATATTTTGCATTTTTAGCTCCACTGGCCTTCAGGCCAGCGGGCTATTGTCATGGCGCTGTGTCCGTCGTGCGTGCGTTCGTGCGTGCGTCCGTCCGTCCGGTCGTCAACTTTTTCTTTAAAAATCTTCTCCTCAGAAACAACTGGATGGATTTCAATCAAACTTTTCAGGAATGATCCTTAGGTGGTCCTCTATCAGATTCCTTCAATTAATTCTGATTGAACAAGAAAGTCTGGAGTTATCTGCCCTTGAATAAAAAAATGGCTGTTTTGACTTTGTTTTCACTCTAGCCACTACAAATATTGATCAATCAAGACAAAACTTGGTCAGAATGTTGGTGCTTATAAGATCATACCTGAGTGCAATTTTCAGCTTGATCTGAATATTTCTTCTTGAGTTATGTGCCCTTGAAATTGGCAAAATTACCATTTTTGACCTTATTTTTACTCAAACAACCATAAATATCCACCAATCAACACGAAACTTTCACATTATCTTACTGGCCATAAGATCTTGCATGGGTGTAATTTTCAGCTTCACATGAATCTTAAATCATGATTTATCTGCCCTTGAATTTGACCAAATTGCTGTTTTCGACTTTGATTTTACACTCTTTACATCCACAAATATTGAACAATCAGGTCAAAACTTAAACAAGATGTAGGTGAAGTTAGGATCTTGCTTTAGTATGATTCTTAGCTAGATAGGAATATAAAATCCTCAGTTATATGCCTTTCAATTTGACAAAAATGCTAATATTGTGACTTTGTTTTCACTCTAACAGCCAAACCTACTGTAATAAAGACCAATATATCTTATATGAATGTATTTTCAGCTTTCTAGTTACTTTGTAATTGCTTTAAGAGCAACAAGTATTGACAAATCTAGTCAAAACTTGGACTTGATATTACAAGAAATTCAGGTTTGCCATTTGCATTAATTTTGGAATAGGGTTTTTCCCCAAATCTATTTTTAGCTCAAAATCTATTTTTAGAAATATGAAATATTTTGAAGTAATTAATGGTCTGTTAATGGTCTGTTAATTTAGATCTGTTTGGAAGAAGGAAAATTTAAATTGCTAGTGTCATCCTTAGCTGGAATGATCTCCCATTTCTTTTTACCCTTTCTCAATTGGCAAACATATGGTTTTACTTTCTTTGCTTCAAGAACCACACATTTGAACAATCTAGTTGTGTAATTTTCTTTTTGCTCTGTGAAACACAAACATTGAACAATCTAATCAAAACTTGGTTTAAATATTTCATGAAATTCAGGCCTGTGGAGCGACTCAAGACCTTCAGGTCTTCTAGTTAAAAGCCATTACCCCCTCTTATCTATTTAAGCTTTGTCTTTATAATCTAGCTTTTAACCAGATATTCTTCATTGTATATCATCCTTCCTGGTCATTGCCTAGAAATCAATTCAGCCATTTCCCAAATCGTGGAAATTTGGACTATTCAAATTCAAAAGCTGCTGTAGATAACATAATGGATATTGAAGAAATAGCATTTAAGTGGACAATATAGTAGAGAAATTTGAAAATATAAAGAAAAAGAGAAAATGTTGATTATCAGTAATTTCTTCTTTTTCCTTAATGTTTTCTGAAGCTTTTTCCATGAGAGACATCGAAAAAGAGGTCAAGAAACTGTATGGGAAAGGGATAAAGAGCTTTAGCTCATGAATTCTGATTCAACTGTTCAATCTAGCTTTTCCCCTACTATTATTCCATTGTAATCACCCTTTCCCATGGTGTTTAAGAGCTTTAGTCATTAGTTGAAATACTTATATACTGTAGTCAGTATCTTATATTATTGGTAAAAGTAAATTTAATCAAGACATGTATGTATCTCTTGCTTTTGAAAGTAGCGTGCAATTGAAAAAGTTTTAAATAATACATTGTCAGATGAAAGAATCCATACATCCCAAAAATGATTGGTTTTGTCAAATATATTGCTTGTTTTCAACAAAAACCTTGTAACTGTATCTTCAAACAAGCTGCAGTTAATAAGCTGCAGTTACAAGTTTTTTGTTGGAAAGGGACGATATGTGCAAAGGGAGACACTTTTTTGAAACATTTAGAGAAAAGAAGATTTAATATTTATTAGTTTATCTTGTTCACATATATGCATTTTTACAAATATACAAATAAATAAAACAACAGCAAGAGAATATGTTTCATTTTAGAGGGCTTTGGAAAACATTGGGCGAAAAAAAGGAAATGCTGATTTTTGCTATTTTCTCATTTTCCCTAAATATTTTCAATGCTATGATGTTGAAATGTCATAAAGTTCCTAATATTAATACCAGATCTTTTTGTCTGCAAGACCATTGAATTTGGACCTCCCTGAAATTTTGCTGTTTGAGAAAGGGTTAAAAGGTTATAGCTAAATGTGGCCAAATGATAAAACAATAGTTGGGATCTGGTAAAAGGGGCCTTTATATATATTTCAGACCAACAAATCAGCCTGAATGTTTAATTTTAATCCGAGTCTTCTCTTATGAAAATTTGCTCTTTGATATTTGGATGTTGCTATTTACGTAAATAGCAACATCCATTATCAAAAAGCAAATTTTCATGAGAGAAGACTCGGATTAGTATAATTATATTGTTTTCTGGTAGCTTCTTCATGAATTGTAGCAAATTTATGAGAGCAGCATAGATTCTGATCAGGCTAATCTTTTACATATGGTAGGCTGATATGAAAAATTAATGTAGTCTCAAGTATTATAAAGGCCCCTTTTTCAGATCTTTGCTCAATATCTACTTGAATTTGAATGATTTAGACTAGATACTACTATGTTATACTAAGTTAGTACATGTATTGGTAATAGCAAAAATTGCCACTGGCATTCAAAATGTTATACACATGACTGTATCATTAACTTAGTTTTCGTTATATATCAAGCACTGCAATCTTGCATTCTTCAGATATTTCATTTCCATCGTAGTTAGTTTTAAAATCAATGTAAAAGGTTTGTTATATAGGCAATGCAGTATTAGTATAATACAGTTGAAATTAAATGAGAACAGTTATCATCATTTTGCTTTGATTTTACGTAGGATGTCCTATGTAAAAAATAACCCAAAACAACTCGTCGTTGTAAATGCAAAACCTCGTATCTCGTTTTTGGAAAATTTTAAAGGGGAGGGAAAAAAGTGTAATAACTTTTCCAAAACTGAAATGTTTTACTTGAAATTTGGACATAATGTTCATAAATACTGTATCATTGATACTGATTGGTAAGAATATCTCAAAACCTGCGAGAATTGTCTAAACTGGACACACAAGTTTGTACTTTGAAAATCGCAAGAATCGACATACGAGGTTTTGCATTTACACCGACAAACTGTAACTGTTCCCGTTGAAACCTTTCCCAAGTAAGACGGGTTTGACGTCTCTAATAAAAATGGTTTGGCAAAATATTGAGACAAAAGAAGAAACTGCTGATAACCAGCAGTTTCTCCTTTTGTCTCAATATTTTCCGTGTTGTTTTATGCACACTTTTTATCCTTCACACAACATCTCTTTTGTCGTCAACAGCAGCTTTCAAATTGGATCACCCTAAAATTGTGTCGTTGGGAAAAGGTTAATTTTGAATGTATGATAAAGCAAGTATAATTTGTGCCAGATCAGGTGATGTTTATCTGCAAAGCTTTAAACTTAAAGCTACTATTTCCCAGATTTGGACCCAAAAATTGTCAAATACAAACGAAATGTACACTTTTTAAGCTATATATGACCTGATTAAATGATTACGACAAACTATTGAAGCAACGACTCATTTTTTCCCAATTTGATACCAAATTCATGAAGCGATGTCGAAAGTAGGTCAAAACAGTAGGACATGCGACTTTCTTAAATGACGTCACAACATACATGATGACGTCATATTGAAATTCAAGTATGAATCTCGTTTGAATCATGGTCCGCGCTGTATGCACATGCGCAACAATTTAAAAATAATTCTAACCCCATCTGAGACGGGGTTGAATTTAGGTTTGGATTCTCCCTAAATTCAGCTATCTGTCTTGTACTTTCGGCTCATTCTCTGTCGGAATCGCATATTATTAACCATCCCGAGGTGATCAACACAAAAGTTTTGCATATTTTTTCAAAAAAATTCATATTCTGCAATTAGACCATCTGTTACCGTCGCCCTTAAAAAAAAACCTATTAGGTTAAAGATGCATGTGGAAACTACCGCATAATTATAAGATACATAACATGGTTATAATTGCAATAATTCTGTTTTGATCTATCTAATCTATTATAAGGGAACGGATGTGTCCTTTTTTTTTTGGCCAGAACAATTACATCCAATACTTGGACTCTATTTTCTGTGCAATATTGTCAACTAATCGAGTCTTTGTCAACAACTACAAACAATTTTTCTGCTGTTTGGGAAAGTATTGAAGGTCTTTTTGTATGTGACAAGTCACATTTAATGAGTCATAAAAGGCCCAAATTTCACTTGAAATGTTTGACATTTGACATGTTTGTTATGATATCATGTCCTGGAAGGAAGCACATTATCACATTTCCTGCAGAACCAGACTATATAATATATACTGAAACAAAAAAGAAACTTCCATTTCATTTCCTCTTTGCCCAAAGACATCAAATCAGATTTAAACAAAATATAGTACATTTAAAGCAATAACATTTCACCTTGTGAAGTACACAAAATCTTATTTGTAGTAAATTCCATTAATAAGAAAACGCCCAATTTACACCGGATGTCAACACAATTTGACAAAAAAAATTGTATGTAGGTCGAAAAAAAACAATCTGTTTCGATCAGTTTGGTCCGATATTCGAATGTTGTGAAGGCCATGCGATTTATTAGAGGTATCCGTTGCAGCCTTAAACCTATCCCGTAGGTGGGGTTAACGTTGTGATACGGTCCTGCCTTGACGTCATATCGCTTGCATGTCCACTTCGTGCTTGATCGGTTGTGGTTCCATTTAGAGCTAACAACGTATAAAGTCGAAAATGTGTCGATTTGTTGCCCCATCAATGTCTTACGACAAAATTTTGACTTTTTCAACCTACTAACATCCGTACTGCAGCTTGGCGCTGGTTTTGGCGTAGCCGTGCTATGCGTAGGGTTGTGAGAAGTATGTGAACTCTTTAGCATCTTCTTGCTCTATGTTCAAGCTTGTGTTTGATGAAAATTCGTTTTGATAGTAGTCATTTAGAAAACACGACTGGATAATCAGTTTTTAACCATTTACTATGTATCTTGTGATCAGTTTACGACATCTGAAGAAAATGACACTGTATTTATGCGTATGGATGCAGGTATGTTAAAAATGTACTCAATAGCCATTAAAAACATATTTTGTCAAAAATATTATGAAAAATCGGGGTTGCATATCTTTTTAGCTCACCTGAGCACGAAGTGCTCAAGGTGAGCTATTGTGGTCACTCAATGTCCGTCGTCCGTCCGTCCGTCTGTCTGTCCGTCTGTCAACAATTTGGTGTTTACACTCTAGCATCCACAAAAGTTGGCCAATCTTGATTAAACTTGGTCAAAGTAAGTATGGGCATAAGTTCTCGAATGAGTTCGATTATGGGCCTGATCGGACCAGAATGTGCTGAGTTATCTGCCCTTGAATGTCAAAAATGCTGTTTTTGACTTTGTTTACACTCTAGAATCTACAATTATTGATCAATCAAGACAAAACTTGGATATAATGTTGGGTATTATTAGATTTCAGTTGAGTTTGATTTTCAGTCTGATCTGACCAGAAAGACGAGAGTTATGTGCCCTTGAATTTGACAAAATTGCCGTTTTTGGCTGTTTTTGACCTTGTTTACACTCTAGAATCTACAATTATATATCAATCGAGACAAAACTTAGACACAATGTTGGAGACCATAAGATCTCAAATGAGTTTGATTTTTTTGTTTGATTGAACCAGAAAGTCGAGAGTTATGTGCCCTTGAATTTGACAAAATTGCCGTTTTTGACTGTTTTTGACCCTGTTTACACTCTAGAATCTACAATTATTGATCAACCAAGACAAAACTTGGATACATTGTTTAGGACTATATAATTTCGGATGAGTTTGATTTTCAGTCAGATCTGTTTAGAAAGCCGAGAGTTATGTGCCCTTGAATTTGACAAAATTGCGGTTTTCGACTGTTTTCGACCTTGTTTACACTCTAGAATCTACAAATATTGACCAATCAAGACAAAACTTAGATACAATGTTGGAGACCATAAAGTCTCAAATAAGATTGATTTTTGGTCTGATTGAACCAGAAAGTCAAGAGTTATGTGCCCTTGAATTTGACAAAATTGCTGTTCTTGACTGTTTTCGACCCTGTTTACACTCTAGAATCTACAATTATTGATCAACCAAGACAATACATTGGCACTATGCTGCTGATAGTAAGACCTTGCATGAGCTGAATTTTCTGCAATCAAATGAGAAAGTGGTCAGTCATGCATGTGCCCTTAAATCTGACAAAATTGCTGTTTCGAATGAACAATCAAGACGAAATTTGGATTATGATGTTAATTACGATAAGATCTTGGATAAATGAATTATAGAATAATCAGAATAGTTATCTGCCGTTCAAACTTTTACTTTAAAAACTTCAAATAGTGACTAATCAAGACAAAACTTGACACAATGTTATTGACCATAAGTTTGTTTTCAGTCTTAAATACAAAACAGTGGCTCATATCATTTTGGTTCAGGTGAGCGATATAGGACCATCATGGTCCTCTTGTTTGTTCTAGTATATTTCACTTCTTTTCAACGAAAACACCGTAACTACAGCTTGTTTTAAGCTGCAGTTACGAGGTTTTCGTTGAAAAGCGACGATTTATACTTCGTAACTTGTCAAGTTCAGTACATATTATAAGACCATTGATGCAGTTTTAATACAATTACTTTTGTAAACTACAATATTTAACACCTTTCCAATTTAAAAAGTAACTGCAGATTACTTAGACAATATGTTCTCAGAAAATTGTTGATAAGTTACAACTTTTAATAATCCCGAACTTCATTTGAAGTGTTTGTTTTTAGCTCCACTGGCCTTCAGGCCAGCGGGCTATTGTCATGGCGCTGTGTCCGTCGTGCGTCCGTCCGTCCGGTCGTCAACTTTTTCTTTAAAAATCTTCTCCTCAGAAACTACTGGATGGATTTCAATAAAACTTCACAGGAATGATCCTTGGGTGGTCCTCTCTCAGATTCCTTCAATTAATTCTGATTGAACTAGAAAGTCTGGAGTTATCTGCCCTTGAATTAAAAAATGGCTGTTTTGACTTTGTTTTCACTCTAGCCACTACATATATTGATCAATCAAGACAAAACTTGGTCAGAATGTTGTTGCTGATAAGATCTTGCATTAATGCAATTTTCAGCTTGATCTGAATATTACGTCTTGAGTTATGTGCCCTTGAAATTGGCAAAATTACTATTTTTGACCTTATTTTTACTCAAACAACCATAAATATCCACCAATCAACTTGAAACTTTCATTTTTCTTACTGGCCATAAGATCTTGCATCGGTATAATTTTCAGCTTCACAGGAATCTTAAGTTATGATTTATCTGCCCTTGAATTTGACAAAATTGCTGTTTTCGACTTTGATTTTACACTCTTTACATCCACAAATATAGAACAATCAGGTCAAAACTTAAACAAGATGAAGGTGAAGTTAAGATCTTGCTTTAGTGTGATTCTTAGCTAGATAGGAATATAAAATCCTCAGTTATATGCCTTTCAATTTGACAAAATTGCTAATTGTGACTTTGTTTTCACTCTAACAGTCAAACTCGCTCTAACAAAGACAAAGCTTGGTAATCAATAGATCTTGTATGAATGTATTTTCAACTTTCTATTTACTATTTATTTCTATTTATTAAGAGCAACAAGTATTGAAAAATCTAGTCAAAAGTTGGACTTAATTGATATTACAAGAAATTCAGGTTTGCATTAATTTTGGAATAGGGTATTTCCCCAAATCTATTTTTAACTCAAATCTATTTTTAGCTCAAAATTTATTTTTAGAATATTTTGGAGTAATCAATGATCTGTTAACCCTTTCCCAGACAAGACCTGGTTTTGACGTCCCTGTTAGAAAAGGCTTGGGAAAATATTGAAACAAAAGAAGAAACTGCTGATAACCAGCAGTTTCTCCTTTTGTCTCAATATTTTCTTGGCTATATTTTACACAAATTCTATCTTTAATAATATCAATTTTGTCATTTGTGGCAGTTTTTGAAGTGGATCACCCTATAATCTTGCTGTTTGGGAAAAGGTTAATTTAGATCTGTTTGGAAGAAGGAAAATTTTAATTGCTAGTATCATCCTAAGCTGGAATGTTCTCCAATTTCCTTTTACTCTTTCTCAAATGGCAAACATATAGTTATACTTTCTTTGCTTCAAGAACCACACATTTTGAACAATCTAGTTATGTATCTTTCTTTTTGCTCTATGAAACACAAGCATTGAACAATCTAATCAAAACTTGGATTACATATTACATGAAATTCAGGCCTGTGGAGCGACTCAAGACCTTCAGGTCTTCTAGTTATGATATCATGTCCTGAAAGGAAGCACATTATCACATTTCCTGCAGAGTCCTGACTCCTTGTCATGTTCAGGAAATTAGATCATCATGCTTTGCAAGTCACTTTCAGAAACTTTCTAAGACACAAAACAAAAAATCAGGCTGAAAAATTTTGTGTTATGGTAGAAAATTTTGAGAGAAAATGAAAAAAAAAATGACTATTAAGATTTTTCTCTGAACATTGAACTTGGAAAAAAGATCTTTCATACATCCAGATCAGCCTACATAGTCAGATATACTGCTGTCTTACAACTTGGTTAAAATTGTTTATGTAGCATCAGAACAATATGGATTGTGCATTATAGATTCATGACCACTGACTAGGCTAATTTGAGTGATAATGCTCAAAAATTTGAAATAAAAAACAACGCTTATTTTCCATACTGCTGCTGGGCCACGGCCTTGGCGTAGTTGGTAGCGCATCTGCCTCTCATTTGAGAGGTCCCCGGTTAGATACCCGGCCCCGGCAAATACCCTTTCTGACAAAATTGTCACCCACCAATGGGTTTGAAATCGTCAACCTAAATGGGCGAGCAGTTGGAGGCTCAGTAAGGGTGTTGTGGTAGTACTGGTTTGAGAAACAGCAGGAATCCATTGGTAGGTGCCCCAGCATATGCGATATGACCCTGGCAGTTGAAAACGGCGTAAAACCCCAATAAACTCAAACTCCATACTGTTGCTCAAAATAGTTGAACTTATAATAAATATGTCTTATTTTGACAAATTTGTGTACCAGGTCATCCATCAAGATCAAGGTCATATATCTAGGTCATAATAATTGTACCCTTTTATAAATGGCAAATACAGTCGACACTCGTTGTGTCAAAGTCAGAGGGACAGCCAAAATACATCGACATATCCGGAGTTTGACTCATCTGATTTTGATTATTTTCGATGAAAACGTTTTCTAACCATTTTTGATGGGCATCATATGTGTCCATTATTGAAATATAGTAGGAAAAGGAAAGAAATTGCTTGAAACGAGCAATTTCTATCCTTTTCCCACTAAATTTCAATGGCTGTATTTGTTACGGAATTCATTTTGATATCCATATGAACATTGAGTATGGGACTTGACTTTCACTTCGACTTGAGCGGAATTTTGACTTATCCGATGTCGAGATTACGAGTGTCAACTGTATTTGAATTGATAAGCTCTTTCAGAAGACCACAGCTTCTGTAGACGACAAAATGAATGTCAATCAAGATATAGGATTTGTGCATGATAGAGCACAAAAAGATATTTAGGAAAAAGCAAATAATGCTTATCATCAGCATTTTCTTCTTTTACTTCAATGATTCCCCTAACATTTTCTATTTGAGATGGCAAAACCTGGTCTTGTTTTGGGGAAAGGTTAAACAATAGCTGCTATAGGAAAGTTTGTTTTTTTCTCAATTTCATCTCATAGTGTTCAATTTTTATAGAAAATATTGAAATATTTTTAAAAAAAGAAAATAAAAAAAAAAATAAAAAAAAAGATGACTGTTGATTAACATGATTGTGTTCTTTTCCACCGATGTTCTTCATTATGTATTTTCTAACCTTATTACACCTCTTTGCTTGAAAATGTAGTAAACATTTACATAAATGTAAGATAACAGCTAATAATAGATACATCAATGTTATGAGGTCCATGCCCTGAAATATTGCCCATATGGCATTTCTCTTGACCCTTTCTCAAACGTCAAAATTTTAGGGTGATCCACTCCAAAAACTGCCACAAATGACAAAATGGTTGTTATTAAAGATGGGATTTGTGTAAAATATGGCAAAGAAAATATTGAGACAAAAGGAGAAATTCCTGGTTATCATCAGTTTCTTCTTTTGTTTCAATATTTTTCCAAAGCCTATTCGATTAGGGACGTCAAAACCAGGTCTTGTTTGGGAAGGGTAACCCTTGCCCAGACAGGACCGGGTTTTGACGTCCTTATTAAAATAGGCTTTGAAAAATATTGAGACAAAAGAAGAAACTGCTGATAACCAGCAGTTTCTACTTTTGTCTCAATATTTTCCAGGCTTTATTGTACGCAAATCCAATGTTTATCATTATCAACACTATTTTTGTCATCTGGAGCAGCTTTTGAATTGGATCACCCTAAAATCCTGCCATTACGGAAAGGGTTAAGCTGTCTTTTGTCTTCATTATTTTTAACCCATTACCAAATGGCAAAATTATAGCCTTGTCCAAAATCAAAGATATTGCAGACAACAATTTCAAGTCAATGGAATGTTACAATTTGTGGCGATTTTGTGTTGAAAACATTGTGGGAAATGAAGAAATTGCTTGTCACAAGCAATTTCTTATTTTCCGCAATGTTTGCCATAGCCATTATCTTGTCACATTTGTAGTCAGTCAAAAAGAGTATTTGAGACATCAAAGCTAAATGGTTACTTGGTTGAGACTTAAATATTGCTAAGTTTGTAGTATGTATCATTTAGATTTTTAAATGTTTTAGCAAACAACAAGTTATTTAGGGTTAATGGTTAAGAATGAATGAAAATGTGAATGAAAGATAAAGTTATGTAAGGTCTAACAGCTCATAACAGATCCATCAACTTTTATGTGGTCCACCCACAACAAGATTGATCGAATTGTGGTCTCAAAACAATCTTGTATTTACCTTTCTTTCAGCTTTTGTATTGTTAAACCGAAGTGACCGTGCGCTGTGAATATTTATAAACAAACGTAATCGTCTGCAATATTGATAATAATGAGCGCAAGTTTACTTCGGCTAAACAATAACCCAGACAAAAAAGTGGCCTGAAAACAATCTCACATTTCGTTGTTGTTATTGCAAAACCTCGTTTCTACAGCTTGATTAAAGCTGTAGATACAAGGTTTTGCAATAACACTGACAAGTTACTCTTTTCTTTCAGCTTTTGTAACCCTAACAAAATTTAGTCTGGTCAAAAGTCATATTGAATGCAGACTTTTAATAAATCTAACTATCTCAATGACAATTCTTTTTGATAGGATGCAAAATATTTTGGAGAAGGGACAATATGCTAGTTATCAGAATTTTCTTTGTTTTCTTCAATGTTTTCAAAAGCTTTGAGATTTTATCTAAACATGATTGTCATTGTTTGGAAAAGTGCTAAAACAAAGTAATGTATTTTAACTGGAAAAAGATTTTTAACTCATTACCACTCAGTGACCCTTTTTGACTCCCCTAAAGAAAAAGGCGTTGGAAAACATTGTGAAAAATGAAGAAATTGCTTGTGACAAGCAATTTCTTCATTCCCACAATGTTTTCAACACAAAGTGACCAAACAATGTAACAAGAGTGCCATCGTCACAATATACGCCGCCACTTATAAAACTTGAGACAAAAAAAAAATAGATTGAAGGGGGCATAATTCAGGCAAAAATGAATGAACCATAAAATCCTTACTTCATGCACATCTACCAATTAAGGTAATAACATTCACCAAGTTTCAGCCCCAGAGACTAAGTTTTAAGGGGGCATAACTCTGGAAAAAATCAATGAACCATAAAACTTTCCTACATGCACATCTACCAATTGAGGTGATAACATTGAACAAGTGACATTAAGATCCAGCCAGAAACTTAGGAGGAGTTGCGTTGACAAGACTGCAATTTCAATAAGCCCCAGAGACTAAGATTGAAGGGGGCATAACTCTGGCAAACATCAATGAACCATAAAATCCTTCCTTCATGCACATCTACCAGTTAAGGTTATAACATTGACCAAGTTTCATTAAGATCCAGCCAGAAACTTAGGAGGAGTTGTGTTGACAAGCCTGCAATTTCAATAAGCCCCAGAGACTAAGTTTTTAAGGGGCATAACTCAGGCAAAAATCGACGAACCATAAAATCCTTCCTTCATGCACATCTACCAATTGAGGTGATAACATTGACCAAGTTTCATTAAGATCCAGCCAGAAACTTAGGAGGAGTTGCGTTGACAAGGCTGCAATTTCAATAAGCCCCAGAGACTAAGTTTTTAAGGGGCATTACTCAAACAAAAATCGACGAACCATAAAATCCTTCCTTCATGCACATCTACCAATTGAGGTGATAACATTGACCAAGTTTCATTAAGATCCAGCCAGAAACTTAGGAGGAGTTGCGTTGACAAGGCTGCAATTTCAATAAGCCCCAGAGACTAAGTTTTTAAGGGGCATAACTCAGGCAAAAATCCATGAACCATAAAATCCTTCCTTCATGCACATCTACCAATTGAGGTGATAACAATGACCAAGTTTCAAGAAGATCCAGCCAGAAACTTAGGAGGAGTTGCGTTGACAAGAAAAGTGGACGGACGGACGGACGGATGGACGGATGGACGGACGGATGGACGGACGGACAGACGGAGAAGATGACGCCAATATACGTCCGCCTCCGGCGGCGTATAAAAAATGACTCATTTTGAATGTCGTCTGCAACAATTTTGAATTTGGACCAACCCAAAATTTTGTTGTTTGGTAATGGGTTAAAGCATTGAGAGACATTAATGAAGAAACTGGAGAACAGACCTATTAGAAATCTATGAATTGTCTTGGTTTTGTTCAAAATTTCTTCTATCGATTTACCAGTAACTCCCAAACAAGACCTGGTTTTGACGTCCCTATAAGAAGTGGCTCGTGAAAACATTGAGGCAAAAGAAGAAACTGCTGATAACCAGCAGTTTCTTCTTTAGCCTAAATATTTTTTGAGCTATATTTTACACAAATACTATCCTTAAAAGAACCTATTTTGTTGTCTGCATCAGTTTCCAAATTGAGCCACCCTAAATATTTGTTGTTTGGGAAAGGGTTAATTACAATCAATGCATCAGAATTTTGATAAGTTTATTATATGTATAGTCTGGTCACGACATTACGGCACATGATTACAAAATTTACCTCTGTAATCAACACAATATCAAACTCAAAAGTACTGTAATGTTGTATGTGATGGTTCAAATCTTGCAGGTGTCAAACACCTTCAAGATTCAAACAAAGACATGCAGAATTGTATTGAAAATTACGTAGGTAAAATTTGTGAACATGTGCCATGGTATGATAACTGACTTGATTTTAAATGTCTTCTATTGTCTCATTTCAGAATTAAGCTCCACTTTGCCGGGTTATTCATGCACACAATAAACCTAATTCTGGGATATTTAATAATGTTGGCTGTGATGACGTATGATGCTTACATCTTTATGGCTGTAATTTTAGGTGAGTTAATTCAATCCTTTAATCCCTAACAAAACCTGGTTTCCATAGCCCCTACAAAATAGGATCTCAGTCTGAAAAACATTCAGGGAAAAGAAGAAAATGCTGTTGTCCAGCATTTTCTACTTTTCCCTGAATGTTTGCTTTGTGCCAAATCAAGCTCCATTTTGCAGGGTTAATCATGCACACAATAAACTTAACATTCTGTGCTGGACGCAAATTTCACGGAAATTGGACAAATGCTTTTGGAGTTATAGCCCCTGATTTGACCAAAAAATGCTTGTCTTGACAACTCCTCCTACATTTACCGTCCGATTTGATTCATATTTGGTACAGGTCTGCATCAGGATCTGTAGATGTGCAAGACGAACATTTCACGAAAATCGGACCAATACTGTTGGAGTTATGGCCCCTGATTTGACCAAATTTCAAGAAAATCGGATTGACAGTTTCTGAATATGGCCTCTGATTCAACAAAAATGCCTTTCCAAACAAAGGTGATGGCTGGGTATTTTTATCACCTATAGTGATAGATTTCTAGTTAATTTTAGGTAGATCTAGGTTATCAATCCTTTCTCAACAACAAAATAATTATAGTTTCCACTGCTCTTACATGATGAATATCAGATTGGAAATCCATCAGGGAAAAGAAGAAAATGCTGCAGTCCAGCATTTTCTCCTTTTCCCTGAATGTTTTTCAGGATTATTCATGCCCACAATAAACCTAATTCTGGGGTATTATATCATTTTAGCTGTCAAACCACAATGTTATTTGTGTGAACCATAGCAGTGGCGGATCTAGGAGGTACAGGGGGTTCAAATAAACCCCCCTCTGTGGTCTGATTCGTTCATTTTTATGCAAAAATTCAGTCAAAATTGTTTAATATTAGGAAAATGAACCCCCCATCTGTATATTTGACCCCCTCACAAAAATCCTGGATCTGCAGCAGCATAGGGGACCTTTATTTGTCTCCCAGCACCCAATACACCTATATTTACAAAATATAGGTCTAGTCTATTATGTGATTTGAGTCAATTCAAGGACACCAATGGTCAAAACCATATCTTGTTTTGAAATTGTCAGAAAAGAGTTAATACATTCATCTTTTTATTACTTTCATTGTAGGTAATGTTGTCAAATAGCTCATCAATCATACATGATTGTACAATGTGCAGGTGCATTTTATTGATGATATCTTTTATCTAGATGAAAGTCAAACATCAAACTTAATATGTTCAAATCAAATTCAGTAGATCTACATAATACAGAAGAAAATTACAAATTGAAGTTTGTATTTCAAATTGTTTGTGCAATTCTGGCTTTTCTTCTGATATTTTCTTCTTTATTCAATCAAAAGTTCATGCTTGTATTGGTAGCATTTTTAGCTCGACTTTTCAAAGAAAATGAGAGCTTATACTGTCACCTGGGCGTTGGCGTTGCAACAAAGGTTTAAGATTTTTCAAACGTCAATGACTTCCATACTATCAAAGGGATTCAACCCAAACTTGGAATACTTATTCAACATCACACCCTCTACCTTACTACCAGGGCTCATGACCCTGGCTCCACTATATTTGGAGTTATGCCCCCTTTATACTAAGCAACTTAGAAAGTCGAGCGCACTGCGTTCGGACAGCTCTTGTTTCCATTCATTTATTTTTGGTTTAGATCGACCTCACCAAGCTGTGAATGTTGACTACCTTGAAAGTTTGATGTGTGGGAATGGTTTAAACTCTTCCCAAATGCCAAAAAGTTTGGATAGGCTAATGAAGGCTGAATAGATGCTGATGACAAAAAGTTATGTTAACCAAGATGTAATTTGTATACAATATAGCACAGAAAATATAAGGGCAAAAGGAGAAAATGCGGGTGACCAGCATTTTCTTCTTTTGCCTCAATATTTTCCTAATCCCTGTACATTAGAGATGCTAAAACTAGGCCTTGTTTATGAACGGGTTAAGTAAAAAAATGATTCCTCCATAATTTTGTTTCATTTGATTTCACTTTATTTTTTCAGGGACAGGACTTGGGTATTACATTTTCGGAGCAATTACAGTCCAGAATCAGATGAAATATGCAGCGTTAAAAAATGATATTTATGAACGCTATGATAGTCAGGCGGCATTAAATAACGACAGTTTGGAAACTTAGCTTTAGTTCAACTTTAACTCTTACCTGAACAAAACCTGGATTTGATGACCTAACAGGATATAAGTCTCAAAACCATTGATGGTAAATTGGAAAGGGTCTAAAACTTTGAATGAAAAAGAGAAAATGCTTGTCATCACTCAATGTTATCTCAGGACTTGTCAAATCTATGTGTTGTTTAGGAAAGGGTTAAAATATTTATTTAACAATGATTGGGAAACAAGTTCTTGAAACTTTAAGCATTCTCTTGTGATTCTGCTTCCTAGAAAATCACACCAGTGTTTGCCCCAAAATGTGTCAATAGAAATTCCACCAACATTTTCAACAGCCAATGATCAAAATTATGTTTGTATTTTATAAATGACTATCATACTTAATAGTCTAGGGGCCAACCCCAAAAAGAGGCCTAGAAAGTGGTTTTCTTTGGACCAATAGTCCAGAAAGATTCCGATGGTACAGTGAGTTAGGGTAACCATTGGGGCTTTATTTTATGGTGGATGCCAGAACTGAAAGTGGTGCAGATTTTTTCCAGGGGCAGATAACTCTACCCACCCAAAAATGAAATAAACAGTTTTTTAGTTGACCATGAATCGAAATTGTCGTCAAAATTTTTTCTGCGACTTTTTTCCTCAATAACTTTATGTTTTTATTGAAATATTATGTATGCCAAAAAATAATTAGTAATAGAATAGTCGGTTTTTAAAACACATTTACCGTAATTGCCCTAATAAATCTTCATTCACCAAAATAGAAAAATAACTCTAAAATAATTAAGAAAAGTTTTTTCAAACTTTATTATCTTTTTAAACGTTGATGATAGAAAAGTTTAGACACCATAGGGATATTTTGAAGTCAATTATGTTTCGTTCCAGGATGACTTTTACAACAAATGTTGGTGCGATTTTTTTCTGGGGGCAGACAACTCTTACCACCAATAAGGGCATGTTCAAAGAAATGCTTTATGACAAAACATGTTTACAATCTAGTTCTCGCAAAAGTAAACCAATATTCATTTAACTTAAACAGAACAAGTATGATAATAGGTTCTTCAATGAGTTTGATTATTGGCCAGATCGGACCAGAAAGTCCTGAGTTATCTGCCCTTGAACATTAAAAATAGCTATTTTAGACTTTGTTTACCATCTAGCATCCACAAATATTGACCAATGAAAATGAAACTTCTACATAATGATAAGGACTATAAGATCTCATATGAGTGTGATTTTCGGCCTGATCAGACAAGAAAATTATGAGTTATTTGCCCTTGAATTTGACAAAATTGCCGTTTTTGACTGTTTTAGACTTTGTTTACACTCTAGCATTTATAATATTGACCAATCAAGTTGAAACCTGGACATTATGTTGCTGACTATAAGATCTCTAAGGCGTTTAATTCTCAGAATGATCAAAATAGAACATCGCCAGTTATATGCCCTTGAATTTAACAGATTTGCCATTTTCGACTATTTTCGACTTGATTTACACTGTAGAATCTTCAAGTATTGATCAATCCAAATAAAACGTATGCATAACGATTGGAACCAAAAGATCTCAGATGAGTACAATTTTCTGAATGATCGGGACATAAATTCATGAGTTACTTGCCCTTGAATTTTACAAAATTGCCGTTTTATGACCATTTACGACTTCGTTTACACTTTAGTATCTACAACTAGAGAGCAATCAATTTGAAACTTGGTCATAATATTGTTGACCATGAGATCGCGACTGAGTACAATTTTCAGAATGCTAGGGACATAAAGTCATGAGTCATAATGCCCTTGAATTTTACAAGATAGCCATTTTCAACTATTTTCAACTCCGTTTACTCTCTAGAGTGTATAGTTACTGACCAATCAAAATGAAACTCATACATAAGGATTGGGACTATAATATCTCGATTGAGTACAATTTTCAGAATGATCGGGACATAAAGTCAAGAGTTATATGGAATTGAATTTTGCAAAACTGCCATTTTCGACTATTTACGACTCCGGTTTACACTCTAGAATGTATACTTATTGACCAATCCAAATGAAACTTATACATAAGGATTGGGACTATGATATCTCGATTGAATACAATTTTCAGAATGATCGGGACATTAAGTCATGAGTTATATGCCCTTGAATTTTACAAAATTGCCGTTTTCGAATACTTTGACTTGGCTTACACTCTAGCATTTACAATTATTAATTAATCCAAATGAAACTTTTATACAATGTTGGTGACCATAAGATCTAGGACGAGTATAATTTTCAGAATGATCGGGACTGGAAGTCATGAAATATGCCCTTTAATTTTACAAAATTGCTGTTATAGACTATTTCCGACTTGGTTTACACTCTAGCATCTACACTTAATGACCAATCAAAATGAAACTTGAACACAATCTTGGTGACCATAAGATATAGAATGATTTTAATTTCAGTCAGGCAGGATCAGAAAGCTGTGTTTTGTGCCCTTGAATTTGATAAAAACTGATGTTTTTTTTACTTTGGTTTTACTCTAACAACCACAAAATTTGGCCAGTCGAGACAAAAAACTAAAACATAATGTTGGTGACCATTCTTATAAGGTGAATACAAATTTCGACATAATTGGACCAGAAGTTGTTAAGTTATCTTCCTTTGAATTGATCAAACTTTCCATTTTGACTTTATTTTCAGTCAAATAACCAGATAGATGGACAAATCAAGACGATATTTGATGGGTAGAATGTTTCCGACGTTGTTTTTACTCTAAAAACCACACATAGTGAACAACCAAGACAAAACTTGGACACCAAGATAACGACTACGAGAGTTTGGATTAGTTTGGCATTCAGTTATTTAGTCAGGATAGAAAGTCTAAAGTTATTTGCTCTTGAATTCTGTAAAATTGACTTTTTCGATCCTGTTGTCACCCTAGCTACCACAAACATTGACCAAGCTAGACAAATCTCAGTCTGTGACTGTGAGATATATTTTATTATGCTCCCCGAAGGGAGAGCATATAGTCGCCGCTTCGTCTGTCCGTCCGTCCGTCCGTCCGTCCGTCCGTCATTCCGTCCGTCCGTCCGTCCGTCCGTCCGTCCGAAGCGATTTCTCCATAACCCTTGGGCCAAATCAAATGAAACTTACCATGTGAACTCCCTATGACAAAATGCCGATGTACTTTTCCCGGTTTTTTTATTTGAGGCCTCGTCATGGGAAAAGGGGACTTAAGGTTAAATACAGTTTTTCTCTAATTTCTCCTAGTCTAATGGTCAGAATTTGATGAAATTTCATATTTGAGTAGCAAATCAGATGCCCTTGACAATAAGCTATTTAAAATTTGCGTATACAAAATATGTCATGGAAAAAGGGGGCTTAAAATTTGTTAGCTTTATATTAGCTCTGCATGGCATATATTTATTGTGACAATGCCTTATTCGGGGAGCATTGTCCGTCTCTGACGGCTCTTGTTGTGTTAATGTGAATCTGACATCCTGAGTTATAAGCCTTTAATTTTGACAAAATGACCATTTTTGACTTTGTTTTCATTGCAAAAGATACACATGTTGATCGGTCGATACAAAACGTGGACAAAATGTAAGTGACCACAAGATATGGTTCAGTTTTCAGCCTGATTATGATCCAACATATTTAATTGCTTTCCCTTGAACTTGACAAAACTGCTGTTTACGAGTGTTCAGTTTTGCGGTCACAAATATTAATTGATTTGAATAAAACTTGGGCTCATAATATCTTGATTCAGGTGAGCGATTTAGGACCATCATGGTCCTCATGTTATTTATTAAGAATATCTGACAATCAAAACTCTTTTTCAAGGATTTGCGTTAAATGTCAGTTGAAAACGCGAAATTCGTTAAGTTACAGGTAAATATTGATTACGTTTTAAGCACACAAAGTTTGGGAGATGAAAGACGTACAGACGATCGTACGGACAAAATGGACAGTAGAATTCATTAACATATTCTAAATTGTCTCCTTCTACATTACTTCTATCAGTCTTTTTTGATGATTTGGGAGCAAAATTGTGACTTATCTGAATTATCTGCCAATAAATAAGCTATCAGCCATTTCCGACAGAAAACTTCAAATTTTCAAAAAAATATATCAACTTGCGGACATGGATTAGACATATTTTTATCAAATGACATGTCATGTTAGAAGTTTAAAAACATTTCCGGGTGCTTGGAAATGCATTTACACAGTTTTAAGCAGATCTATGAGTTTTTGGCTTTTTAACGACAACATGAAGTAGAAGAGGGTAGACATAGCTTAAATTGGTGGGTGGGGTAAGGTAAATTGTAGATTTCTTCGAATTCAAGATGATTTTTGGTATAAGAAAATTACAATCACGAAGACTATTCAAATGTGATATCTTTCCATAAAAATGATTTATCAATTAGATAAAAATGGTAGTATAGAAACAATTTCTGACGACTACTATTTAACCTTAATTTCAAGTGGGTGGGGTAAGAAAAGTGCTTGTAAAAAAATTGCACCACTTTTGATTATGGCATCCACCTTATTCTAATGTCCCATTGAACTAACAATCACCTGGTACCAACAGATTTTTTCTGGACGATTGGTCCAATAAAAAATTATTTTGCAGGACGGGCCCCTAGACTATAATTGTAATTCAGTATGATGATGCATTATGGACAGATTTCAAGTTTTGTTCTTGATTGAATAACCCTTTCCCAAACAAGACCTGGTTTTGACGTCTCTTTTAGAAAATGCCTGGGAACAGATTGAAACAAAAGAAGAAACTGCTGATAACCAGCAGTTTCTCCATTTGTCTCAATGTTTTCTGTGCTCAAACGTTCACAAATTTTACCTGTATTAACAACGACTTTACCGTCTGCAGCAGTTTTGAAATTGGATTTCCCTAAAATTTTGACCGTTTGGGAAAGCGATAATTCAATCAAGAATAAAATTCGAAGTCTGTCCATAATCAGAATATCAACCAGTGATTTGTCCTGAAATTGGATCAATGTAAAATATTGTTATATGGTAAAGGCTTTCCCTAATAGCATAATTGCAGATTGTGCCAGTTTGAAAACTACTTCAGACAACAAATTTTATGTTGATAGCAGTAGAACTTTAATATATACAAAAAAATCACAGAAAATGTTTATACAAAAGGACAAAATGGCTAATGATGGTTACAAGCAGTATTTTCCATTGTTTTAATGTTTTCCAAAGCCTTTTCAATCAGGGATGTCAAAACCAGACCTTGTTCGGGAAAGGTTTGAAGGTAAGGTCAACAGATTCTCAGCCTGTCTATTTTAGTATGATTGATTGATCACAAAAATGTGTGTACTATGTGTGAATATTATGCATATCATAGCAAAAATAATGCACAATATTACGTTTACCAAACAACATAGTTTGCCCTTTCCAACATAAGCCTGGCTTTTTGATGTCCGGAATTGAAACATCTTTGTGAAAAAATTGAAGGAAATGCTGATAAATAGTAATATCTTATGTGATACATTGCAACCAAATCTTATCTGTATAAACACATATTTTGGTGTCTGCAGCAGCTTTTAAATTGGACCCAATTTTGTGAAACTAGTCTTTGTTAGGAACCGGGTCAATTAACCCTTTCCCATACAACAAAAATTTAGGATGGTCCAATTTGAAAGTTGCTGCAGACGACAAAATGGACATTGAAAAAAAAAAAGGATTTTTAACTCGACTTTTCGAAGAAAATGAGAGCTTATACTGTCATCCGGGGATCGGCGTTGGCGTCGGCGTTGCAACAAAGGTTAAAGTTTTTTCAAACATCAATAACTTCCATACTATCAAAGGGATTCAACCCAAACTTGGAATACTTATTCACCATCACACACTCTACCTTACTACCCGGGCCCATGACCCTAGCTCCACTATATTTGGAGTTATGCTCCCTTTATACTAAGCAACTTAGAAAGTCGAGCATGCTGTCTTCGGACAGCTCTTGTTGTACTATATAGCTAAGAAAATATTGAGACAAAAGGAGAAACTGCTGGTTATCAGCAGTTTCTTCTTTTGTTATTATACGCCCGAAGGGTCATATTATGTTATCGCCGGCATCGTCTGTCTGTCCGTCTGTCTGTCTGTCCATCTGTCCGTTACCAAATTCGTGTCCGGTCCATAACTTTGAAACTATAAGGCCTATGGTCTTGAAACTTCACAGGTGTATAGATCTCATAGCTAGGGTGTGCAGAGCGCAAGAACCACAACTCTACCATTTGTAATTTTTGAGTTATTGCCCTTTGTTTGATTCAGTTAGCAAATTCGTGTCCGGTTCTTAACTTTGAAACTATAAGGCCTATAGTCTTGAAACTTCACAGGTCTATAGATCTCATATCTAGGGTGTGCAGAGTGCAAGAACCACAACTCTACCATTTGTATTTTTTTAGTTATTGCCCTTTGTTTGATTTTGTTTGATTCAGTTAGCAAATTCGTGTCCTATGGTCTTGAAACTTCACAGGTGTATAGATCTCATAGCTAGGGTGTGCAGAGCGCAAGAACCACAACTCTACCATTTGTAATTTTTAGCTCACCTGAGCACGAAGTGCTCGAGGTGAGTTATTGTGGTCACTTTTTGTCCGTCGTCCGTCCGTCCGTCCGTCCGTCCGTCCGTCCGTCCGTCCGTCCGTCAACATTTGGGGTGTTTACACTCTAGCATCCACAAAAGTTAGGCGATCTTGATCAAACTTGGCCAAAACAAGTACGATCATAAGTTCTCGGACAAGTTCGATTATGGGTCTGATCGGACCAGAAAGAGCGGAGTTATCTGCCCTTGAATGTCAAAAAATGCTGTTTTTAAGTTTGTTTACACTCTAGCATCTACAATTATTGATCAATCAAGACAAAACTTGGACATAATGTTGGAGACCATAAGATCTTGGATGAGGTCAATTTTCAGTCTGATCTGACCAGAAAGATGAGAGTTATGTGCCCTTGAATTGGGCAAAATTGCCACTTTTTTGCTGTATTCATAAAAGAGTTAATCTAAGGGAAGGAACTCTGACACTACTTTCCTTTAGTATAAGTAGAGTTATCTTGTTTCAGAGCTCCAGATAAACGGGAGTGATGATTTTTAAACTGCAATAATTCTGTTATTGTACATCAAACCCTTTATTGTGGGTACTCATGTGTATCGTCTCGTCAAGACGATACAAATGAGTACCCACAACATAGGGTTTAGAATTGAAATAAAAAGTTAGAATGTCTTCACCCCCACTTATCTGTAGCCCTGTTGTTTAATAGAGGATATAAATAGATTTACACCCTACAGTCTACAATTATTAACCCATTACCAAACAACACAATTTTAGTCTAGTCCAAAGTCATAGGTGTTGCAGACGACAAGTTCTATTGAACAAAATTTAACATTTTTTGGTCTTTCTTGGTAGGAAACATTGTGGGTAATGAAGAAATTGCTTGCTACTTCATTTTCTACAATGTTTTCCAAAGCCTTTATTTTGTGGGGTCTCCAAAAGCGTCAATGTGTGGGAAAGGGTCAATCAATCAAGACAAAACTTGGACACAATGTTGGGGACTATAAGATCTTGGATGAGTTTAATTTTCAGTCTGATCTGATGAGAAAGTCAAGAGTTACGTGCCCTTGAATTTGACAAAATTGCCATTTTCGGTTGTTTTCAACCTTGTTTACACTCTTGAATCTACAATTATTAATCAATCAAGACAAAACTTGGACACAATGTTTTGGACCATAAGATCTGGGATTAGATTGATTTTCAGTCTGATCTGATCAGAAAGTCAAGAGTTATGTGCCCTTGAATTTGACGAAATTGCCGTTTTTTTACTGTTTTCGATTTTGTTTACACACTAGACTCTACAATTATTGACCAATCAAGACAAATCTTGGACACAATGTTGGAGACTATAAGATCTCAAATGAGTTTGATTTTCAGGTTGATCTGATCAGAAAGTCAAGAGTTATGTTCCCTTGAATTTGATAAAATTGCTGTTTATGGCTGTTTTCGACCTTGCTTATACTCTAGAATCTACAATTATTTATCAATCAAGACAAAACTTGACCACAATATTGGGGACCATAAGATCTTGGATGAGTTCGATTTTCAGTCTGATCTGATGAGAATGTCGAGAGTTATGTGCCCTTGAATTTGAAAAAATTGCCATTTTCCGCTGGTTTCGACCTTGTTTACATTCTAGAATCTACAATGATTATTGATCAATCTATACAAAACTTGGACACAATGTTGGGGACCATAAGATCTCATATGAGTTTGATTTTCAGTCTGATCTGATCAGAAAGTCGAGCGTTATGTGCCCTTGAATTTGACAAAATTTCTGTTTTCTGCTGTTTTCGACCTTGTTTACACTCTGGAATCTACAATTATGGATCAATCAAGACAAAACTTGGACACAATATTAGGGACCATAAGATCTGGGATTAGTTTGATTTTCAGTCTTATCTGGTCAGAAAATCGAGAGTTATGTGCCCTTGAATTTGATAAGATTGCTGTTTTCGGCTGTTTTCGACCTTGTTGATACTCTAGAATCTACAATTATTTATCAATCAAGACAAAACTTGGATACAATGTTTGGCACTATAATTAAGATCTCGGATGAGTTAGATTTTCACAACCTTATTGACCATTAGTTCTTTTTCAGTCTTAAAGTAATAAATATTAATTGAATTGAACAAAAGTGTTGCTCATATCATTTTGGTTCAGGTGAGCGATATAGGACCATCATGGTCCTCTTGTTGAGTTATTGCCCTTTGTTTGATTTTGTTTGATTCAGTTAGCAAATTCGTGTCCGGTCCATAACTTTGAAACTATAAGGCCTATGGTCTTGAAACTTCACAGGTGTATAGATCTCATAGCTAGAATGTGCAGACTACAATAACCCTAACTCTACCATTTATAATTTTTGACTTATTGCCCTTTGTTTGATTCAGTTTGGAAATTTGTGTCCAGTCCATAACTTTCAAAATGCAAGGCCTACGATGTTGAAACTTCACATGTGTGTAGAACTCATAGCTAGGGTGTTTGATTACATTATCTCAATCTGATTAAATTTGTGAATATTTTAGTAGTACTCTGGTACTTGCAACACTTCATGAATATTTTAGTACTTGGTGAATTTTGTTTTATCGGATACTTGCAAGAGACTTTTAGAAAAGAATAGGACATCAACAAATATCACACACCCATTTATTTCTGAGCTTCGGGCGTATAATGCCACGCCCAGCGTTGTTCTTGTTTCAATGTTTTCTCAAGCCTTTCCTATTAGGGATGTCAAAACCAGGTCTTGTTTGGGAAAGGGTTAAGGTCAACAACCTTGCAGCTGCCAATTTAATGACTATTTACAAATATATGTGCATTGTCATGCAGTCAAATGTTTGTTATCATACTTACACTTATTCAAATGTATACACCAGTCCTACTGACTAAAATTTAGACTTTACTTAGCTGCTGCAGTTGAATGAAATGGTAATGATCAGGATAGGATTTGTGTACAATATAGCACAGAACAGATTGATGCAAAATTGTAAAATTGTTTTCAGGGGTTTTTTTTCTGTCTCATTTTCTTCCCTGTCTTCTATATTATAGAAGTCAATGCCAGGGCTTCTTTTGGAAAAGATTAACACTTGACCAAATTAAATCTATTGTTGTTGAATCAAGACAAGATGAAACTTCTTTTAAAATGTGGAAAATTCTTGTCTTCTGATTCATAAATAGGTCTAGTATTAAAAGGCTAAAACCCTTTCCCAAATGGCAAAAACTTAGACAGTTTCAATTTGAAAAGTGTTGCAGACAACAATTTCAAGTTGATAGAATTTTAAAAATCTTTCCATTTTGGGTTAGAAAACATTATGGAAAATGAAGAAATTGCTTGTCACGAGCAGTTTCTTCATTTTCCACAATGTTTTCCTAAACTCTTTCTTATGAAGGAGTCGTAAGGTGTCATCGCACATTAATGTGTTAAACCCCTTCCCAAACGGCAAAAATTGAGAGAGTTTCAATTTGAAAACTAGTACAGAGGACAAGAGTGATATTGATGAATAAAGGATATATGCATATTACAGTGCAGAATGTAAATAGGCAAAAGGAGAAAGTGCTGGTATAAGCATTTTCTATAACCAACATTTTCTCCTTTTCCCTCATTGTTTTCAAAAGTGTTTTCAATTAGGGTAGGGATGTGACTGCACCAGGTCTTATTTTTGGAAGGGTTAATTAAATGAAATTAATAATTGATATGTTTACCAGTCCTGTTTACAAAATGATAAATTTATATAAAATTATTGCATCAGTCTACCTTTTTGAAACCCATGCCTAGTTATGGCAGTTTTAATCCTTTCCCAAACAAGACCGGGTTTTGACATCCTTATTAAAAAGGGCTTTGGAAAACATTGAGACAAAAGAAGAAACTGCTGATAACCAACTGACAATTTTTTAAGTGGATCACCCTAAAATTTTGTCATTTGGGAAAGGGTTAAATGAAATTAAAAGCGATAATTGATATGTTTACCTGTCCTGTTTACAAAATGATAAATTTATATAAAATTATTGCATCAATCTACCTTTCTGAAATCCAAGCCTAGTTATGGCAGTTTTAACACACTCAAAAGGCTTGAAAATATATTGTGGGAATAGAAGAAACAATGTATTTTGTGAACAGTTTTTCTCATTTTTTTCGAAACATTTCATATCCTGTGGAATAACAAATTTAAGGCTTTTGTTCACAATCAATTTGTATGAATGCATTTTTTTCTATTTGGGCTAGTTTCATTTAGACTTGTTCAAATTCAAAGTTGTTGCAGACAACAATTAAAAGACTTTAAAGTGAATGAATTTTACTTTTTTTGGTCTTTCATGAACAAAAATATTGTGGGAAATTCAGAAATTTCTTGTCACTAGCAATTTCTTCATTTTGCACAATATTTCCCGAAGCCCTTATTTTTGTGGGGTGTTAAAAAAAGTCTCAATATATGGGAATGGGTTTAACCCTCTCCCAAACAAGACCTGGTTTTGACGTCCCTAATAGAAAAGCTGTGGGAAAACATTGAGACAAAAGAAGAATCTGCTGATAACCAGCAGTTTCTCCTTTTGTCTCAATATTTTCTGTGCCATATTTTACCCAAATTCTATCTTTAATACCATCCATTTAGTCTTTTGTAGCAGTTTTTGAAGTGCACCATCCTAAATTTTGTCGTTTGGGAATGGGTTTAATCCATTATCACACTGTGACACCTTTAGAGAAACTTCAAGATAAAAACTTTACAAAACATTGTGGAAAATGAAGGAATTACTTGTGACAAGAAATTTCTTCATTTCCCACAATGTTTTCCATCCAGAAAAATTAAATTAAATATAAAATTTAAGTCACTTGAAAGTGTTGTTTGCAACACCTTTCAAATTGAAACACTAAAAGTTTTGCTGTCTGGTAATGAGTCTACTATCATTTATCTTCATTAGTCGCCTAAATATAAATCTTAGTGACCTATTTATGTTATAATAGTCATTTATTTCATGGTCACATGTTTCTAGTGTTAATGATCTTGAAAGGAAGAAAAAGGTTTGAGGGAAAGCTGAGAGAATTTTTTTTAAAAGAAAAAATCACTTCAGCTCCTTTCTATTGGACAAGTCTTACTTATAAGACAATTAACCGCAGTCCGGTCTCCATATGACCTTAGCTGTTTAGTTGGATGTAAAACACCATTCAATCCTTTCAAATAAGACCATAAAAGTTAAAATGTTGTTGGCTTGGAAAGGGTTAAACAGGGTTAACTCATTACCACACAATGACACCTTTTGACTCCCTCATATGAAATGGCTTGGGAAAACATTGTGGAAAATGAAGATAGTGCATGTGACAAGCAATTTCTTCATTTTCCACAATGTTTTCTACTCAAAAAGTCAGTAAATTATCAAAATTCATCTACCATCCTTGGAATTGTGTTCTGCAAGACTTTAAAATTGTAGAACAGTATAAAATTTTCTTGTTTAGTAAAGATTCAAACATTCCAACAGATTGTTTTGCCAAAAACAAACAACAACATTGGGCATTACAAAACAACGAAACAGCTTGAGCATGTTTGTTATATAAATGCTACATATTTCCATGTTTAACTCTTTCCCAAACGACAAAAAATTAGGATGGTCCAACTTGAAAGTTGCTGTAGACGACTAAATGGACATTGAAAAAGAAAGGATTTTGTACAATATAGCTAAGAAAATATTGAGACAAAAGGAGAAACTGCTGGTTATCAGCAGTTTCTTCTTTTGTTTTAATGTTTTCCTAAGCCTTTTCTACTAGGGACCTCAAAACCAGGGGCCCATATTACTAACGATCGTATGTTTGATTTTTGCATAATTGTAACAACAGCCCTGATTGGCTAATTCGGATTTCTCGTGCAATTAGATGTCTTGTTTCACAGTTTACTCAAAAACTTGATCGTAAGATGCTTAGTAATACGGGGCCCAGGTCTTTTTTGGAAAAGGGTTTAACATTACCCTTTGGTTCAACTATTTCCCAAAACAAAAGCTTCTTTAGATTTCCCAAATGGTACAAAGAATTTGAAACAAACTTTTTTTCTGGCCTTTTGACTAATGTGTGAAAAGAAGTAAATGCTGATAACCATCCTTTTCTCCTATATTTAAAGCTATCAAATACAGATATTTGTGATAAATTTTTGAGTGGCAATTTATTTTCCCATTCCTACTCTTGATTATATAGATGTGTTTGACATTTCAAATGAAACTGTTTTCATTTTTGGCCGCTCTAAAATTATGTTCTCTTGGAAATGTTAGAAATGTTGCATGTAACATTGTACATATCATTGCATATCAAATTTTAATCCTTTCCCAAACAAGACCTGGTTTTGACGTCCCTAATAGAAAAGGCTTGGGAAAACATTGAGACAAAAGAAGAAACTGCTGATAACCAGCAGTTTCTCCTTTTGTCTCAATATTTTCTGTGCTATATTGTACCCCAATCCTTTCATTTTTTACTTCAAAATTGTCGTCTGCAACACCTTTCAAATTGGAACAGTCCAAAATTATGTCATTTGGGAAAGGGTTAAATAAATCATTATGTCATATTGCTGGTGGGGAGTCAAAATTGTATCTCCAGCTTTGTCAAGCTGTAGTTACGAGGTTTTGACTCCTACTAAAAAATTATTACTTTTGCTAGAATTATCAGAATCTTTCATAGATTTTCTTAACCCTTTCCCAAACGACAAAATTTTAGGGTGATTCACTTCAAAAACTGCCACAAATGACAAAATGGGAGTTTTTAAAGATAGAATTTGTGTAAAATATGACTTAGAAAATATTGAGAAAAAAGGAGAAACTGCTGGTTATTAGCAGTTTCTTCTTTTTGTTTCAATGTTTTCCCAAGCCTTTTCTACTAGAGACGTCAAAACCAGGTCTTGTTTAGGAAAGGGTTAACCCTTTTCCATACAACAAAATGTTAGGTAGTTGAATTTCAAAGCTACTGTAGAAAACAAACTGGGTGTTGATAAAGATATGATTTGTGTTCAATTATAGCCCAGAAAATATTTGGGCGAAGGGAGAAAAATGCTGGTTATTAGCATTTTCTTCTGTTGCCTCAATATTTTCCCAAACCTTTAATGTAAAGAAACATTAAACCCAGGTCCAGATTCTTGAAACAGTTAAAGAGAATATCGTCCTTTATTCATCGAAAACCTCATAACTGCAGCTTAAAACTCATAACTGCAACTTGTTTTAATCTGCAGTTATGAGTTTTTTTGATGAAAATCAGCGATTAGCCCTTTCCCAAACAAGACCTGGTTTTGACGTCCCTAAAAGAAATGGCTTGGGAAAACATTGAGACAAAAGAAGAAAGTGCTGATAATCAGCACTTTCTCCTTTTGCCTCAATATTTCCTGTGCTATTTTGTACACAATGCCTTTATTTTGCAACATCCATTTTTTCTTCTACAACATATTTCAAATTGGACCAATCTAAAATTTTGCCGTTTGGGAAAAGGTTAAGAAAGGGATTCTATTTGCCATAACAAGGATTTAGCCTTGTTTATCACCATTGCTCACATGTTATAAATGTTTAATAAATGTTGTTACACTTGTTATAATTACAAACATCATAATTAAATACAAATTACATGTTCAACTTCGTTGAGTCATTTTCCTCTTGTACCCATCCTTTACATCTATAATCTGGTCATTATATTATGGAAAATGTTTACAACATTCACCTATGTAAACAAGGCAATATCAAACTCCAAAGAACTAATTTGGACCACGAAGCGAAGGTCAAATCTTGCAGGTCTCTCACAACACATGTAAAATTTTATTGAAAATTATGAATGCCATTGTTTACATAGTTAAAATTTGTAAGCAAGCCCTATAATATTGTGACTGGACTATATAATTGTGTCAAACATGGATTAAATCTTTTTCAAACAGCAAAATATTAAACCATTCCAATTTGAAAGCTGCTGTAGAGAACAAAATTGATGTTGATAGAGATAGAATATACATGTATATTCAATTCACCATAGAATATTTTGATGCAAAAGGAGAAAATGCTGGTTAGCCATTTCTCCAAGCTTTTCCTTTTAGTTATCGTCAAAACAAGGGGATCATATTATCAGTGATTGTACAACAAAGTCACCATTATGATTTCTCATCCAAGAATCATTATCTCGTTTAGATGGTCCAGACCTTTGATTAGTACTCTGATGAGGGTGGGGCCTGAATCTTCCTATCAATGTCCGACGTATTGGGGGTTTGGTGTTTGTTAACCCTTTCCCAAAAAAGACCTAGTTTTGATGTCCCTATAAGTAAAGGTGGTGGAAAACATTGTGACAAAAGAAGTAAATGCTGGTAACCAGCAACTTCTTCTTTTGCCTCCATATTTTTTTGGCTATATTTTACACAAATCTGGGGGCAGAGGTGGTGTGCTGGACTAGTAACACATGGGTCGCTGGTTCGATCCCCCGCTTCTCCAGTCTTTCGGATGGGACTTTAAATCGAGGTCCCGTCTCCATATGACCTTAGCTGTTGAGCGAGACGTAAAACTCCATACAATCCAATTTACACAAATCATATCTTTATCAACATGCATTTGTGGTCTGCAACAGCATTAGAATTTGACAACCCTAAATGTTTTTGTTTGGTAATGGGTTAATCCTCCAATCTCGCAGTCTCCATGAATTTCTTCTTCCTATGCTATCCTAGGTCTGCCTAATGCTCTATTTTCATGGGCGTTTATGGATTGCATTTTGGTCAACCAGCCATTGTTACATTCCATAGTCAGTAAAAAAATAATTGAATACATATTATGGTTGAAAAGCAGATATACAACAAGAGTTGTCCGCGGACAACATAGCTCGCCTATACGGGAGCTTGTCACAAAAACAGCTAATTTTTTAAAAGTAGGTCAAACTCCAAGGTCAAGGTCACAAGCCGGTCCAGGGTCATGGTCCCAAATGAAAGGTCTTGGCAGGAAGTATCCATGTGTGAAATATCAAAGCTCTATCAATAATAGTGCATGAGATATAGGCCAGGTTAAAGTTTTTCAAAAGTAGGTCAAACTCCAAGGTCAAGGTCACTAGGTCAAAGGTCATGGTCCCAAATGAAAGGTCTTGTCAAGATGTATCCATGTATGAAATATCAAGGCTGTATCTCTAAAAGTGCCTGAGATATAGACCAGGTTTAAGTTTTTCAAGTGAAGACGGGACGGTACGGTACACGACGCCAACACTAGGGCTGTGACATTAGCTTGCCGGACATAAAGTCCCGGCTCGCTAAAAATACAGCTGAAATATTTTCGACTAGTCATATAAAACTAGTTTACAATAAACCTTCCATTTATCATTGCTTTAAACATTCCTAAACAAGACCTGGCTGTGAAGTTACTTTTAGAAAGGGCTTGGTAAAACATAGAGGCAATTGAAGAACCCTACATAAGAAAAAGCTTGGGAAAACATTGCGTAAAATGAAGAAATTGCTTGTGACAAGCAATTTCTTCATTTTACACAAAATGAAGAAATTGCTTGTGACAAGCAATTTCTTCATTTTACACAATGTTTTCTAACCCAAAATAGAAAGATTTTTGAAATTCTAATCAACTTGAAATTGTTGTCTGCAACACCTTTCAAATTGGAACAGTCCAATTTTGTTGTGTGGAAAATTGAATACTGCAAATAGGCCGTATAAAAACTATATATTCAACTAGATATTCATAGTTTGACAACATGTTTATTGTGTAAATTTCTACATAATAAAAAACAAAATGAGATAAGAATTATAATACAACATTCTGGGAAAAAAGACCTAAACCTTTCAAAAGTCAGATCATAATAACAAAAATTATGTTTGAAGTAAGTACATGTAGTTCAAATCATACAACAATGAGGATTTTACTCTCTTTTTCAACTGTTTAAAGTGACATTTCAGAAATTTTTGTCATAAATTTAAATGCGTGTTTCTCGCTTATTGGCAACAACTTCAAAAAATTAATAGTATTTATACTCATTAGAATAACCAATCTTGGCATCAAGACATACTTTAAAAAATTGAAATTGGAATGAAATGTCACTTTAATCCATACAAAAATTTACCCTTTTTCAGTCAGCAAAATTTCAGAAAGGCCAAAACTCAAAGACATTGCAGGCACAAACTCATATACATTTATTGTACTAATGTGTGGTAAAAATGGGAATTTAGAAAATCGTTTGTCCCAAGGATTTTCATCAGCAATATTCATAGCACATTACCGAAAGCATAAATTTATTTACAGAGAATTTCGAAATGAAAAAAATCATCACGATTGCAAAATGGTGCATTCATAATCTAGGCAGTGATTATTTACCCTTTCCCAAACAAGACCTAGATTTTATGTGCCTATTAGGTAAGACTTGGGAAAATATCAAGACAAAATAAGAAAATGCTAGTTCACAAATCGTACCTTTATCAACAACTCATCACTTTTCAATGAAAACTTCATAACTGCAGCTTATTTTAAGCTGCAGTTATGAGGTTTTCGTTGAAAAGCAGCCATTTGTAGGAACCATCTTTCATTTTTGCTGTTTGGGAATAGATTAAAGGGGCCCATGCTAGGTTTTTAAGCTTCCGAACTGTTCGGGAGCTCATATTTGTGCATGAAAAAACAATTGGCAATGCATAAAAACCTCAATCACTGCGAATAACCATCTTTCCTTTGCTAAAGATCAATCCTTTACAAGCGAGTATACACATTCTATTTTTACTTCAAAACGAGACAAGCTCAAGGTCAACGAGACACACCTCCGCGGTATTAACACACCGCACAACCGGCTGTGTCGATGACTGTGACCTTATTTGCGAGGGATACACAAAGGATTTATTTTGTACAAGCACTAAACATTTATACGCGTATTTATCAACAATAGAATACCAAAGATCCTTTCGTTTATTTATACAATTAAATTCATTTGACCTGCCATGCACATGACATCAGATACCGAATCTGTCTTCGCTGACTTTCGACGCAGCTGGTTGTACGGTGTGTTGAATCTCTCTGACCACAGATGACATACCTCTGACGTAATTGATTTTTGAAGGCTGGGCATATGTACGAGGGACGGTCGGAAAGTAGTTGGACTTTTGACTAGTTCTCTAAAACCATTTAATTTTTTAACAAAATTCTTTCTACACTGTTTAAAGAAATTATCCATCTATGTCTATGCATTTTTGCCATCTTTGTAGGAGCTTTACTATTGCAACTATTAACCATGACGTAGACCCACTGTATTAGGTACTGTATAACCACCGGTATCAAAGGCGCCCTGGTCTCAAATTTCTTCTCAGCAAGCATTTTCATCAGTTCTAGACACAAATAAAAGTCGTGTGGGATAGGACCTGGGCTATAAGAAGAGTAAAACAACTTTTGTCATGGGTAATATTTGATAATCTCCACTGTAGATGCGGTGGTATGGGAGCAAGCGTAATCGTAAAGTAGAAAACATTTTTCTTTGCTAATCTGGGACGCGTTTACTTCAGCATTTATTCTTTGTTTTTTCTGAATTACTTCAGAATTGTACTTAGCAATGTCAGTTTTTACCATTTAACATGAAATGACTAACTATCAGACCTCGTGAATCCACAAAAGCAACAAACATGACTACCAGCCGAATGTAAAAGCTTAATCTATTCAGAGGTGGGGAACCAGCTCGTTTCTATGACTGCTGTGACTGAGTTTTTATCCCAAGTTCGGAATTATGAACCATTATTCCATCTTCAGTGATAATGTAGTTCAAAAACTTAAATTCTTCGCGATTAAGATGACTAGACTGTTCTTTTGTTTTGGTTACCCTTGTTGTTCCTCTAACAAATAGTCTATGGTACATAAAACCCCTATCACATATAAGTGGACAGAATATTGCATATATTCAACTTTCTTTAAAAATAAACTGACCACATTATTGGCAAATGGATGTAGATTTCACCAATATATAATGTGTTTATACAGTTGCAAATGGAGAGACAGCAGCACGAAAAGTCCAACTACTTTCCGACCGTCCCTCGTAACCGTTACAAAACAAAAACAAGGACAATATGAAACCAACCCGCATGTTATTAATTGACTTGGATTTTAATACTTGATAATGCTTGATGAGTGCTAACAATGGACATACGTGATCTACACCTTCAGGTTGGTAATATCATACATTATTTCTGGTTTGTAATTATTGTGCCACTTGCATTTTCAACAGCCTAGCTGGCCCCCCTTTAACCATGCAAATTCCTTGTCTGCCATTATCCTAGATCATATTTGAAGGGTGAATGAGCTTATATTTTTCATACGAGCAATAAAATTGTGAGGCTTCTCATGAAATTAAATACATGTACTTATATACAAAATAAGGCTGAAAACCAAACCCTTAAAATGAAAGTATTTTCAGAATTCTACAAATTAGTTCAATTGAGAAATATCTAACAATCAAAGATCTCAAAATATATTACAAAAAAAGTTTATATGTATAGAAAAGGATCTTAGTACATCTGAAATAAAAGCATTATATTTCATGATTTAAAGAAATTTCTGTGCTTACAATCAAATCTGGAAGCAATTCAAATCATTCCTAATTAATTCATAATCACCCTTTGCCAGACGGCAAAATTTTGGATTCTTCCAATTTGAAAGATGTTGCAGACGGCAATTTCAAGTTTATCAAATTTAAAAAAAATCTCTTTTATGTTAGAAAACATTGTGGAAAATGAACAAATTGCTTATCACTAGCAATTTCTTCATTTTCCACAATGTTTTCCCAAGCATTCTCTTTTGAGGGAGTCAAAAGGTGTCACTGTGCAGTTATGGGATAATGCTCTAGAAAAGACAATCTCTTTGCACAGCAACAGATAAGAGGGGATAAAGACATTCTAAATTTGTTATTTCAATCCAAACCGTAAGTTATGGGTATTCATGGGAATAATCTTGATGAGATAATTTCAAAGAGTACCCACAATGTAGGGTTTCATGAACAATAACAGAAAAATTGCATTATGAAAAGCCATCACCTCGTCTTATTTGTATCTTTGTCTGAAATATCCTGGCCAATACAAAAGTTTGCTATGAATTCGCCCAAATAAACCAATAATCTTTACCAGATGGCAAAATTTTAAACTTGTCCGAACTCAAAGATGTTGCATAATATGACAATTTCATGTGAATGAAATTTTACACTATTTGGTCTTTCTTGGTAGAACATTGGGGAAACAAAGACATTGCTTGTCGCTTGTCACAAGCAATTTCTTCATTTTCCACTAGGTTTTCGAAAGCCTTTATTTCATGGGGCATCCTTCTCAAGAGGTTCAATGTGTGGTTACTGGTAATGGTTTAATCATTAATCCTCAAATACCATAATTGAGCCAGGATCTGGAAAACTATCCATCATCACACATGAAAACAACATCATGGATCTAGGTCAGCCTGTGCTTATGCACAATCTGATCAGGACCCATGTTTTTCTCAAATAACTTCTTCATTGCCTGTAGAAGAAACTTTTAACCCATTACCAAACGACAAAATTTTAGGGTGGTCCAAACTGAAATATCCTGCAGACGATAATTTCAAGTGAATGGAATTTCCTATTTTTAGGTCTTTTTGGATGAAAAACAATGTGTGAAATGAAGAAATTGCTTGTCACAAGCAATTTCTTCATTTTCCACAATGCTTTCCAAAGCCTTTATCTCTTGGGGAGTAAAAAAGAGTCACTGTGTGGTAATGGGCTAAGAGAACAGTATGTGTTACATTATGCTACATTGTAAATACATGTATATAATATTGTCTGTGCATGCTCATATATATTCCTGCCTATGTATCAAGGCACTTGTTAGCTATATCTTAAAGTTGAATGTTAAACATGTATTGTGTAATATCTTCCATATATACCCAAGTCAACAAACCACACTTGTGGTCAACAGAATGTCAAAGTTTAACAACGAATCCATGATAATGGCTGAATCACTGCCATACCCATTTATGGACTGGTCGTCAACAAACCTGCCGAACGCATGGAATAAGTTTAAGAAACACTGCAGACTTATGTTTGACGGCCCACTGAAAGGCAAAAGCGCGAAAGAAAAGTGTGCTTACATTTTGTTGTGGATAGGCAACCGTGGAACCACAAACCACATATCTTGGAACCTCACGGAAGAACAGAACAAGTCACCATAAGTCCTGTATGACAAATTCGAAGAATTTGTACAGCCAAAGGCTGATACAGTCTGCGCCAGGTTTAAATTCCGATGCCAGTTCCAGAACAAGGACATGATAGATGAATATATCACGAGATTGACACTAATTACCAATGATTGTGACTATGGGGAAAAAAACGACGAAATGATCCGAGATCAGATAGTATTTGGATGCCGATCTGACCGGGTTCGAGAAAAGCCAATAGAAAAGGGACATGACTTATCAATGGACATGGCCAATTAAATTGTCCAAGAACACGAGTACAACAAACATCAAATTGACGCCATGAAGGACAAAAGGGACGTCGACACGATAAGGCAATGAGATGCTATGCCACAAGAACAAAGACAGCGACTGAGATTACGACACCCCAAAATGGACAAAACTAGCGAAAGAGAAAGTATCTGTTCAAGTTGTGGGTACAATAAGCATGAAAACAAGAAAGACTGCCCGGCGATGGGGGAAAAATGCAACAAATGTGGGAAACTGAATCACTTTGCTAGAATGTGTAGGTCTAAATCTCAAAATGATGTGCATTTAGTTGAGAATTTAGGGAAAGTTTTAGAATCAAATGGATCTAGCAGTGAAGAGGAATCATTCTATGTGTATATGGTAGGTGCTTCTTCTTATCGATCAGACCTTGCACTTGTCAATATTTCCATTTGTAAACAGAAAATTGATGCTAAGATTGATACAGGGAGCCAGGTTAACATTTTGCCCCTTTCATCTTAAAAAGCAATTAAAGATAAATGCCCCTATGTTACCCTCGATTTGTGTTTAAGGTCATACATAGGAGACATGTTGACTGTTCTTGGTAAAATGACACTGCGCCACAAGAAAAGTGCCCCGTGCATTACAAGAGAAACTTAAGTGTGGAAAGATCCAGATTTGCATTGATCCCAAAGATTTAAACGATTGCATTCAAAGACCCTATTACCCTATACATACTATGGATGATATCACCGCAAAACTGACAGGAGGGAAATTCTTCAGCGTCCTGGATGCAACAAAAGGATACTATTCATGTCAATTGACAGAGGAGTCACGACTTACAACCTTTGCTACGCCATTCGGACGATTCAGGTATCTCAGACTTCCCATGGGTCTAAAAAATTCTCAAGACATATACAATCGTAAAATGGACGAAATTTTAGAAAGATTAAATGGAATAGCTTGTATTGTGGACGACTAATCGTCTATGGGAAAAACGAGGAAGAGCATATCGAAAGTTGAAAAAAAAAATGCTCATTCGAGCTAGAGAAAAAGCTTTAAAATTCAATCCGGAAAAGACCGTAGTTAAGGGAAAACAGGTCAACTATCTTGGTCACCTGATCACAGACAAAGGATTGTCTGTAGACAAGGACAAGGTATCCGCAATTTTGAATATGAAAACCCCAGAGTCTAGACAAGAGCTTGAAATCATATTAGGTATGCTCACATACCTGTCCAAGTTTGTGCCAAATCTTGCAGACAATATTATATATGTGTATTTACAATGTAGCATATGTAAGAGTATGGATACTAATCTACCTGCACTTAACCCTTTCCCAAACAAGACCTGGTTTTGACATCCCTTATAGAAATGGCTTGGAAAAACATTGAAACAAAAGAAGAAACTGCTGATAACCAGCAGTTTCTCCTTTTGTCTCAATATTTTCTATGTCATATTTTACACAAATCATATCTTTAATAACATTAATTTTGTCAATTGTAGCAGTATTTGAATTGGATCACCCTAAAATTTTGCTGTTTGGGATAGGGTTAAACACTGGCTGATCTTGAGACATGGTTGTCTCCAAAGCTATAAAGGCTCTTTTCCAGTTCCTTGCTCAATTATTTTCATTACATAAATGCCCCTGATGATCTAATGGCTTCAAACACTAATATGCTCTGAACCAAGAAAGAAGCTTTCACAAAGTGTGTGCCAGTTGTTAAATGGCACCACTTATAATTATATACAGGTAAAGTCCACTAACATAAACCCGAGACATCTACATATGTAATGACGCCCATTTGGCAATGTTTTCTTATGCCACTCAACTAACCAACATTGCATATAAAAATAAAATTGTCCCGAGTTAATTTTGGGTGACTGCAGTAGCTTTTAAAACTTGTTTTGATTGCAAAATCAGTCAGCTTATCACCATATTAGTCTGCTGTTTATAAAATGTTAAATTTGAGTTTCACAAATGTGTTAGGAATATCTACATTCAAACTTTGGCGAAAGTTTCTTTTTTCAGCTCAGTATATGATTGAGATCCTTTATGTCTGGGTTAATCCAAATAAAATATGAAAACTGGTTTTACAAATATAACAAATGTACGAGGGTTGTTCGGAAATTATTGAGACACTCCAATTATTTTCATTAAAAGATATCGGATCAAATTGATATTACAGATATGTTTGGAACAACATCTATTTAAATTGTAGGTATATAAAAAACATAATTTTATTGCATTCTTTTGGTTAAATTCGCCTATTTTTTATGCATGGTATCCCGACCCGGAGCACCTCGTAATTATTTCTAATTCTATTTACATCTTACAACTTAAACTAATAAATTCACAATGAAAACGCGAAAATAAACGTTCTAAATTTACGTCAAGCGTAACGTCCATCTGTGACGTGATTCAGTTAAAATTTCAAAACATTGGAGTCGTTAATACACAGGCTATCGTATTTTTGCGGAAGTCGCTACCATCGCAATATCGACGTCAAAATGAACTGTGACGTAAAGGCGGAGCAGCGATTTTATATAAAATTTTGCGTGGAATTAGAAAAGACTCTCGTGGTAACAAAGAAATTGATGGAAATGGCACAGAGTGCTAGCGGTGTGTCTCGAACACTAGTGTATAGATGGCACAGACGATATTTGGAAATGACATCAATTCCACACAACTAAAAAAGAGCGGGCCGGCAGACGATCATCACGGAAAAATTGACGTCTGACGTTGCTTACACATTTGGCGAAGACGCTCGTTTGGCAGTGCGGGTCATTGCTCGCACCTTTGAAATTGGTGTAGCCACAGCGTATACTGACTGAACATCTCAATATGGAACGTGTGTGTGCTCGTTGGGTACCCAGCCTTCTATCAAAAAGTGACCAACAAGTTGCGGCAAGTTGCGGCAACGAAAATCTTCTTAAAGTGGTGGCGAGCAGGTGGTGAAAGTTTTCTCGACCGTATAATCACATGCGATGAAACATTGTTGTATTTCTACGACCCATAAACTAAACAACAATCAAGTGCCTAGGCAGTGAATGGATCAGCTCCTCCGAAAAAGCCAGGGTCAACAGGTCGACTAGACGCGCTATTATGAACTTCAGTTATTTTGACGTCACGTGAATGACGTCGCGGTGCTCCGGTACCTTCCAGATAGGAATGGTTTATTGACTCCAGTTTGTTTATTGTAATAGCAAATTTCGAAAAAAAGTTACATATGAAGAGAAATATAAATTGTCATTGTTTTGGTATATTTTTCAATCCCTTGCTTGTTATAATTTAAGTCCTATAAGCGTTGTCTCAATAATTTCCGAACAACCCTCGTATCTATAGTATGGTCACGACATTACGGCACATGTTTACAAAAATTTACTTATCTAATCAACACAATATCAAAATCAAAAGTACTTTAATTTTGCATGTGATGGTTCGAATCTTGCAGGTGTCTCACACCTGCAAGATTCAGACCATCACATGCAAAATTGTATTGGAATTATGAAAGTCTTTTGCATTGTTTACAAAGGTAAAATTTGTAAACATGTGCCATAATATCGTGACTGAACTATACACTGAACAGTTTGTGCTAGTGGGGTCTTCCCATGAATGAATCTGAATGATGTCTGAACCGTTTAGCCACTGAATCTTTGGAAGGACGAAGTAACTCCTGTATATGTTGAACTATCAAATCTATTGCAACTGAAATGAAAGAAAACATTGGCAATTTAGGAGAAGGCATGAAATGAGCCAGGACCAAGAGAAAAATAGCCCTTCTTAGTATTTCAGACCGACTTGGATCCAGGTCAACCTGTGCTTTCGCACAGTCTGACCAGGACCCATGTTGTTCTCTCAGCAACCCACCTGTTAATATAAATATAGTGCCATAAAGTTTAACCCATTACCCGACGGCAAAGTTTTAGACTGGTCCAAATTCAAAGATGTTGCAGACAACAATTCCATGTGAGTAAAATTCAAAATTTGTTGATCTTTTTAAGTAGAAAACATTGTGGAAAATGAAGAATTTGCTTGTCTCAAGCAATTTCTTCATTTCCCATGATGTTTTCCTAAGCCAGTATCTAGTACTAGGGGTGTCAAAAAGAGTCACTGTGTGTGAATGACTTAAGGTAGAATACCCGTAATGTGGCCATTTAAAGATTGATAAAACATCGGCTCTTTTGGAATGGCGTCGTTATGTATCCGAACCTATTCGGGCGCGGTCAAAAACATTTGGCAGTGGAAAAATCCACCGCCGAATGTTTTCGACGTCGCCTGAATAATTCTGACGTCGCGCGAATCTCATTACTGGTATTCTACCTAAGTCAAATGAAAGCAAAGTTTATTGCTCAAGTGTCTCCTGCATTTCACTAGATGTAGGCTAAGGCATTTAATTGCTTTGGCCCATAACAAATCAAAGTACATGTAACTAGAAACTATGGCTCAGACTTGAATCGAGAGTCAGGCTGAAAATTACATTTTCCTTTACCCTTTCCCAAACAGCAATATTTTAGTGTGTTTGTATTTGAAAACTGTTGCAAAGGACAGAATGGGTCTTGATAAAGATATGATTTGTGTACAATAAAGCAAAGAAAATATTGAGACAAAAGGAGAAACTGCTGTTTATCAGCAGTTTCTTCTTTTGTTTCAATGTTTTCTTGGCAAAGCCTTTTCTATTAGGGACATCAAAACAGGTCTTCTTTGGGAAAGGGTTAATTAAAAAAAATTGTACTAATGAAAAAGTTACCAGTATACAATTCAATTATGTTCAGAAAACTTAATACAATACCATGTAATCTTTTTGATATGAAGAAAAGCATAGTAAGTCCTTTATCTTTCAAATATGGTTAGTTATAAACAGTTTATTCCCATTATTTCTAAACATTTTGAGACTCTCATAAAGAGATTTTTATTGAATTTAGACCCAAGTTTTTCTTTCACATACCAGTATTATCAGCTCCTCTAGGAATAATCACATCTGCATACTTTTTTGTCTGAAAGAAAAGAGATCAGAGAAATGCATAGTTTTATCCAAAAGGAAAGATTATAACAGCAGACAACAATTTCAAGTGAATGAAATTTTACATTTTTCCATCTTTTTTTATATAAAACATTCAGGCAAATGCTTTTAACAAGCACCAATGCCATATTTTCTCCAACCTTTTTCTTGAGGGGCATGAAAAGGCATTTATGTGTGGGAATGGCCTTTATGGGTTAATTCTTCACAAGTTAATGTCTTTACAAACATTTTACACATTCCAGGCAAGGCTTTTATATTGTATTAGATATGAGCCATGATCTGGAAAAACATCCTTTAACCCTTTCCCAAACGACAAAATTTTAGGGTGGTCCTCTTCAAAAGCAGTTGTAGACATCAAAATTGATGTAAAAAGGAAGGGATTTGTGTACAATATAGCACAGAAAATATTGAGACAAAAGGAGAAACTGCTGGTTATCAGCAGTTTCTTCTTTTGTCTCAATGTTTTCCCAAGCCTATTTTCTTATGGACGTCAAAACCAGGTCTTGTTTGGGAAAGAGTTAAGGCATTTGAGCACAACCTGGATCCAGACCAGCCTGTGCATACGCACAGTCTGATCAGGATCCATGCTGTCCTCAAATAGCATCTTCATGATTTGTAGCAACCGTATGAGAGTAGCACGGATCACAGCCACAATGCTGTTTGGTACAAGCCGACCTGGAAACATGGTAGTCTGAAATGCTGTAAGGGACCCTTTTCCAGATCCTGGCTCATGTATTTCAATTGATTGATCGGCGTTCAAAACTTCTTTCAACTGTTATGGTCATATCGCGGTGGTTGGAGCACTTACCCATGGACTTCAGTAGTTTCTCATACCAGTACTACCACAACATCTTAACTGAGCCTCCAGCTGCTCGCCCACATAGACTAAGGGTTATCAAACCAATGGTGGGAGACGTTTTGTCAGAAAGGATGTTGTTTGCCGTGACCAGGACCTTATGACTTCGCTATGTCCACGTCCTGGTACATGTATGTATATAAAATATAATTGAGCCGGGATCTGGAAAAACGTCCCTTATAGCATTTTTCAAAATTGAGTTTCAAGATCAGCCTGTTGTCAAATGCAGTCCAATATGCATCCATGCTGCTCTCTTTAAGTTACTACATGTCACGAAGAAGTTATTAGAGAACAACATGGATCCTGATCAGACTGTGCGGATGCACAGGCTGATCTGGATCCATGTTGGGCTCAAAAGCCTTAAGGGACGTTTTTCCAGATCCTGGCTAAACGGTAAACTGTGTTGGAAAAAGGCTAACACTTACAGGTAAACAGAACTCCTCAAATGCAGGTTTGACTAGTGATGTATATTGTGTTAAAATCTGATCTAGGTCTCTACCCCTCTCTTTGGTATCTCTCAATACTGGAAAATATGAAGCATATAAAGTTTATTTTTAGTAGTACAATGTAGTTTAACCCTTTCCCAAACAAGACCTGGTTTTGACGTCCTTAATAGAAAAGGCTTGGGAAAACATTGAAACAAAAGAAGAAACTGCTGATAACCAGCAGTTTCTCCTTTTGTCTCAATATTTTCTATGTCATATTTTACACAAATTTTACCTTTAATAACTTCCACTTGATCATTTGTGGCAGTTTTTGACGTTGATCACCCTGAAATTTTGCCATTTGGGAAAGGGTTAATAGTAACATACTATATGCAAATGATGTCAAATGCAGAGATCTTTATTAGATAACACATACACACCACACTGTAACATAAATCAATATGACTCCTTACTCTGTTGATTTTCTTCATCACTTTGTTTATAAGCATAGAAATCACACAATGATATATCTTTGGTCATTAACTAAGAAACTCTTAAAGCCATCCATTACCTTTAATGTCTTATTTGTGTTTCATGTGTAAGAAAAGGACAACAGAATAAATCCCTTCATGCTCAATATTTTCGAAGTAACTTATTTTCACTAATCCATAAAATATTGAGACTTATCAGACAGAAAATTCATCAAAGAGTCATAGAAACATAAAACTTTACCTCTTCTACTAAGTCTAGTATCTGGGTCTGTATCTACAAACAGTTTCATGTGAAACATGTCACGTAACTCTGGGAAATAGAACACTAAAATACCCTCGAATAACACAACATCAGCTGGGTAAACTGCAAAACTACATTCTTGTCTGAAAATAAACATTTTTTTATGTCAACTATTGATACATATAGCTCAAGGACAGGCAGGCAGTGTAGACTAAGATCAGACTGCATATATATGCAGTCTGATCTTAGTCTGCACTGCTTGCCAAAGCTTGTAGAGTTAAAGGTAAGCATAATGCTAAAATATGATTTTGCATGAAAAGAAAATTTTAAATCTAGTATCTGGGTCTTTATCTATGAACAGTTTCATGTATGTCCCGTAACTCTGGGAAATAGAACACTAAAATACCCTCAAATAACACAACATCTGCTGGGTATACTGCAAAACTACATTCTTGTCTGAAAATAAATCTAAACGTTTTACACGTCAACTATTGATATTTGATACATACAGCTAAAGAATAAGCAGGAAGTGTAGACCAAGATCAGACTGCATGTATAAGCAGACTGATCTTAGTCTGCACTGCTTGCCAAAGCTTGTAGAGTTAAAGGTAAGCATAATGCTAAAATATGATTTTGCATGAAAAGAAAATTTTAAATTTAGTATCTGGGTCTTTATCTATGAACAGTTTCATGTATGTCCGGCAACTCTGGGAAATAGAACACTAAAATACCCTCAAATAACACAACATCTGCTGGGTATACTGCAAAACTACATTCTTGTCTGAAAATAAATTTAAACGTTTTACACGTCAACTATTGATATTTGATACATACAGCTAAAGAATAAGCAGGAAGTGTAGACCAAGATCAGACTGCATGTATATGCAGGCTGATCTTAGTCTGTACTGCCTGTCAAAGCTTGTCAAAACAAAAGTAAGCATAATGCTAAAATATGATTTTGTAGGAAGAGAAAATTGTACATCTAGTATCTGGGTCAGTATCAACAAACACTTTCATGTGAAACATGTCACGTAACTCAGGGAAATAGAATACTAAGAATCCCTCAAATAACACAACATCAGCTGGGTATACTGCAAAACTACATTGAAGTTGTCTGAAAATAAATTTAAATGTTATGTCAACTACGAAACACAGGCAGTGTAGACTAAGATCAGACTGCATATATATTAATTAATTGTCTGCCAAAGCTGGTAAAAAGCAAGGGTAAATATTAACAGTTTTATGAGAAACATGTCACATGACAGCTCTGGGAAGAATACACCAGACAAAGTCAAAGCATTTAGAGAAAATATATAAATACATTGCTTAACCCATTACTGCACAGTGACACCTTTTGACTCCCTTATAAGAAAATGCTAGGGAAAACATTGTGAAAAATGAAGAAATTGCTTGTCACAAGCAATTTCTTCATTTTCCACAGTGTTTCCCTTCACAAAATGCAAAGATTTTTAAAATTTCATCAACTTGAAACTGTAGTCTGCAACAGCTTTCTAATTGGAACGGTCCAAAATTTTGCCGTCTCACGGTCTGGTAATGGGTTAAGGTAGTCTAGACAAGTCCTAGCCAAGCTGGTAAGATTTTGATTGAAAAGAAAGTATAAAGTTTTACCTTGAGTTAGTGACATAATCATAAGTTGGTATCTCCACTGTTTTACCACTAACAAGGTTTCTCATGGTGGTCATCATCAATTCATAATCATACGCATCTGAAATGTAGACATGGCTCAAGTCAAGTAAGAATGTTCAACAAGAAATTGAATAGAACAAGAATAAGCAACATGTTGAATATTTCCAGTCTTGAATTTTAAAAGTCAATTTAATCAATATCAGTCAAATCATTATTTCCTTTTCATTATGTTCTTTGTGACTACCCAAAGTAACGCCACTAGCCTTCTACTAAAGTTGAACTTATCATGATACACTATGTACATTTTCTCAACTTTTGTAATTGTCTCAAACTTGTGGATATTACAAAAAAAAAAGAGTTCTATTCTCCAAAATGTTCATATTAAAAGCAAATTCCCTAGGAATGCCTAATCACTGAGTGGTTTAAGATATACGAGGGATGATCCAAAAGTAATGTCACAGTGTCAATAGTTTGATCAATCAGCGTATTGTTGTACAAATAAACACTTATCATTCAAGCTTATCCTATTGGAAACATGCTTTTCTGAATTATTTGAATATTGTTTATTATATCCGAGAAAATAAAATGCCTAAAAGAATCCATGTCGTGCATATGCACCGCACGCCCTAGAGTAGGCCTATTCTTTTGAAGATTAATATAACTTATGTTCTGTCATTATATAAAAGAAAAATCAAGACAATTAAGCTGATATTAAGCCGCTACATGTACGTCATGATATTTCTAAGCAGTTTTAGATAGTTTCAATAAAATCGGTGCGTTGAAATACTAAATAAGTCTTATTGAATTCATCACTCGCATTCGGGATAATGGCAGAATCGGATAAATGCCCGCAGCGTGCAATTCTGAACTTTTGCTAAAGGCTTGCAAAATAGTCGATTGAAGCAACAGAAACAACAAATTCAACCTTAAAGAACGGACATTTCATGATAGAGACGTCTACCATTAGTGCAAGCTATTTTGAGAGTGAATATGAGTCGTTTGAAGATCAAAACGAGCCGGAAGACATGTGGAGCTGGGGAATAACGCCAACGTCCATGTTACTTTGCGCTATTTCTGCATCCTAAGCTGAATTTAAGAAGGATTTATCATGTCGACCTAAACCAACTGAGAACAAATTGATTCAAGGAATGCGTTCAAAGAATTGCTGAACGAGTTGTTTAAAAATGCATTTATGAAGCGGATCAAACGCCACGAATGTTGCATTAATTAAACACAGAGGGCGATATTTTGAGAAGGAGTAGAATGACGTCAATGACGTCGTATGTTGTGCGGCGCTGGACACCGATGCGCTATGTAAAAATGTAGTTTATTTTTGTAATTTTACACGAAACTTTATGAAAATCTGTGCATGTATTAAACGAATGTTAATCTTTCGGCATTTAAAGTTACATGAGGATACGTTCATAAAATCACCGAAAACAAAGTTTGTGACATTACTTTTGGATCATCCCTCGTATATTTGAAGAGAGAGTTGAAGTCTTTTTTCATATTACACAGCAGAATGGATTCCTGAAAACATCTTTTACCTGGATGATCAAAGTTGAACTGTCCCTTTGCTGCCAGCAGCTTCTCCTCTTCATTTAATATTCTGTAGAATGAGTCCTGGTTGATTATCGCGACTTGTCTTTGCCGCTGATCGACCTCCTTCTGACCAAGTTTCTCCATTATATTTGAACACACTGTGGACTGAAATAGGAGAACAAATCTTAATCATGTTTACACATAACCAAACAGTGATGCCTTTTGACTTTTTCACAAGAAAATACTTGGGAAAACATTGTGGAAAATGAAGAAATAGATCTTGCTTGTAAAAAGCAATAGCAATGAATTTTGTGCTAAGAATAGACTGTGTGTTATACCGTTATGGTTTGATAAACTGTCTGTGTTGTTATAAAATCTTTTTACTACAGCTTGAATCAAGCTGTAGTAAAGAAATACCAACATGTGTGGAAACACTATTGTTTGTCCGAAATTACGTCCCAATTAACTGGATAAAATGGGTTGGACAATTTACCGAAACCGACCAAAACTTACCGAACCGTTCCGAAACCGATCAAACCCAATACCGAAACGGGCCGAATTTTAGTGAAACGGTATCAAAACATGAAACTGTTTTCATCTAGACATGTAGCGAATTCATCAGGCCCTGAGGGTGTAGTCCAATCTTAGTCTGGTCTAATATGAAACGAGTTACAGTTGTCGCAATAGTTTTTTTTCTCTCCAAATATCTATAAATCAGCATACAGAAGCATTCCCACCATGTACAACGAAACCAGATGTTGTTTGGGAGATAAAAGAAATGTTCAAATTCAATGAAAGAATTTTGAAATGGGCGTTATAATCGATCAGATTAATAGGATTATCAGCATTTTCTTCTATTGCCTCAATATGTTTTCGAGCATATTTAGTCCTTGGGCCAGATATGGTTGGAGTTACCACTAAAATGGACAAAGGGACACCTATATATCTTGAAAGACCTATCCAAAGGAAGAACAAAAATGCAATGATATCCACTCTGCAGAGTAGCTATACCTCAGAATGTGCACTTGAAATTTGATAGGGTTTGGATAGTTTAAAATCAGTGCAAGGTTTTGAAATGTTTAAAATAATGTGGCTTTACTGCTTTCTATACTAAGCATACACTGCATATATAAACCAGATGTATAGAAATACAATTCATGATGAATAATTTGTCCTACACAGCATGTATATGGAAAAAAATCACAACAGGTATATCCATAAAGGGAGGTAATAAGCCGAGCAAATTACATGCTTTTCAATATGGAGTATGGCATTATTATGTCATAAGCCAAAAATGAAAACCCTCTGTATTTTCTTGAACCTGATAATGAATTCTGACTGTTGTTCCATTTCAAAGTGCCGGATAAGCAAAATTTAACAACCTTCTTGTTTCCATGGCAACTGTCTTCTTATAGAAGTTTCAGCGTTAGCTTCAACTAATCGCAAAAAAAAACATTTTAAAACTATTATAGGAATAAAACATACATTTTAGTTTTGAAATGTTATTTTGTTAAGATATCTCTTACACAAAACTAATTAGTATGCTTATGAATATTAATAAAAACTTTAATAACAAGATCGTGAAACACAAATGCCCAAGGAATGGCAATGTTAAGTTTTTATGCTAAGTTTTCGAGTTAAGGATTGATAAGGGTTAATGAATGATCTTGAGGAAGGTCATATTGATATTGCACGAACAGATGAATAGCATTGTTCAAAAAAGAAGGTTACATACAAAATTATAGCTTTGTATGTCATATATTTTTGGAGAAAAGGCCAGTGTTAAGTTTTCATACAGACAGATGGACGGACAGACAGACAGACAGACAAGAGTAAAACAATATGCTCCTGCGTGTTTAGATAGCTTAAATGAGACATTTCTAGTTCCAATGTAAATATGATGTGTGTTTTATACCGTAATTCAAAAGGTAAAAGAACACAAATAAATTAATTATTACTTCGTTGGCAAATTATGGACAATTATAGGTAAACTGCATGTAGATCTAAAAGGAGACAAGAAAGAGACGGGGGACTCAGTATACAGTGTTTTTGACAGCATTTGGAGTTAAGGATAAATTCCTGTTGTAAGCCCTTTAAAGTTTAAGTTTTTTTAAAAGTAGGTCAAACTCAAAGGGCAGGGTAACTAGGTCAAAGGTTATGGTCCCAAATAAATGGGCGTGGTGGGAGTCCTCATCCGGTAGGTTTCAAACCAAGGCCAAAGAAGTTCAAGACTTAACCATCTGCATGCAAAGTCGCATAACTATCACCCTTCCACTTCTGTTTGTTTCTTGCCCCTCTCAGTACCATGCTGATTGACACTGGACATGGATATGAAATCCAAGGTAAGAGGATCAACCATCTTTTCTACATGGATGACCTAAAGACCTTTGCCAAGAACGATCACCAGCAAAAACAACTGCTCGAGACAGTAAAGGTCTTTAATGATGACATATGTATGCAATTTGAACTGGACAAGTGTCTAAAAGCCACCTTCAAAAAAGGGAAACTAACATCAACATCTGACATACAGCTAGAAAGAGACAACATCATCAAGAAACTAGACCAAGACGCTAAATACAAATACCTTGTCTTAATGAAGGTGACGGAATTCAACATGCAGCAATGAGTGAAAAGATCAGAAAAGAGTATTACAGAAGAGTTAAGGCTTGCCATCAAGAGTGAACTAAAAGCTGTAGATAAGGTTGAAGCCATAAACTGGCAAATGCAAGAAAAAAGGAAAACTTGACACAAAGACCAGACAGTTACTAACAACAGAAAGAATGCACCACCCAAAGGTTGACGTTGAAAGATTGTACCTACCACGAAAGATCGGTGGTAGGGGCCTCTCATAGATTGAGATGGCATAAACACGTATTTGGAGACAACACAAGACAATCTACTACTTCTGATCCGGGAACATGAACGTAACAAGAAACTTAACTCAATCTCAGAGCAAACCAGAGCATTCATTCAAGAACTGAACATTGCACAAACGACAAGAAATGGAGAAGAATCCGTCACAGAGTATGCCAAAAGAACAAGACTGACAAAGGCAAATGTCCAAAAGAGGATGACACAAACATGGAAAGTTAAACCAATGCATGGGCAATACCCGTTAGGTTTGACAAACCAGATGACACATAAGTGGCTCTCTAGTGCAGGTCGCAATGCAGAAACAGAGGGAATGGTGATAGCAGCACAAGATCAGAGTTTGGCTACAAGAGCATATCACAACAAGATCATCAAAGATGGTACAGATCCAAAGTGTAGAATATGCAACCAATATGATGAAATTTTCTCAGGCTGTCCAACATAAGTGGCAACATAGTACATTCAAAGACATGACAAGGCAGCAGAGTACATTCATTGAAAAATCTGCAAGCAATTTGGACTCGCATCAAACAAAAAATTGTATGAACATCAACCAAAAACTGTCGTAGAGGGACATGTCAGTGAATACTGGTACAGAGATCAAGGCTAATAGACCAGAAATCATCAAGAACAAATTGGATAAGACGTTCATCATGATTGACATGACGGTTCCTTCTGAAGAAATGTCTCCGTCCAGGCACTTGAGAAACTATCAAAATACAAAGACCTTGAGATAGAAGTAGCCAGAATGTGGGGTATGGAGACGACAACTGTACAAGTCGTTGTAGGTGCACTTGGTCTCATTAAGAAGGGACTTGACAAAATATTCAAACAAATCCCTGGTGCACCAGTTATCGAGGAACTGCAGAAGATCATACTCCTTGGAAGTGCACATATCATCCAAAGAACGCTGTATAATAATAATGAAAACACTATAATTGCAAAATTTATACCTTCTGTCATAGATCTAGCTATCCCCTAAAGAATCTGCTATACATGTATACGACCTACAACCTTAATTTTAAACGATGTCAATAAACTTTCAATATATTGCAGTTGCCCTTTTTGTTAATCCATGTGTTTTGATTCTACTTTGAATTCTAAAAGTATCAAACGAGATCATTTGAACCATCTAATCAGTTCTGTTCATCATCATAATCATTCAATCATTAGTGTAAATTGTGCAAAGAAAGTGTTAAAATATTTAACAATTATTTATAATGATGTATTCAGTTTACTGTATCAGTGTTTTCCTAAACTTTAGGGACATTATTTTCTATTTGATATTGGATTTAAGGTGTATTATTTTACGTTCAAAAGGGTTATTTAGCCCTTATATTTAAGCAGATTTACAGTAAGATGCAAAATTACGGATGCTAAAAAATGATTGAATCTTGCATGAAAATGAGTGAATACGCCAAACGAATGAACATTAACTGTTACTAGATAACATAACAGATGCTGATCTTAGAAGCAAGAGCAAATGCAAAGTTTGAAAGCAATAGTTATGACAGAAACAAACTTATTTGCGACAGATGTTTGAAAGATGCTCATTAAAGTTTGATGAAGAATTTCTAGGCAACAAAAAGGTAAAAATTGCTTGACATTAAATGCTAGAGCAATAGATATCTGTCTTGAGGTTGGTACCATGGTCATAGAGGTATGTGCAAAGTTTTAGAGTAATGGCGTTAGTAAAACAGAGATATGACACTTTTACCAAACAAAAACCTAATTCGCAAAAAGGGTCACAGTTTTAAGTAGTGTCATAAATATTCGCGAATATGCAAATAAGGTAATTTGCATAAAATTTATGGTAAATTATTGAGCAAGTCATAAACTTTCATTTGATACCATTCTTACATCTGTAGGTCAATATTCAACCAAGACATGACCAAAAACGTTTTGAAATGACTGAACAATTTTAGAGGGTTAAGGGTTTAGATAAGGTTTATGACCCAAAGCCCCTACTGCCAAATTAAGTGCAAACATCGCTCAAAATGTTTGATATATTAATTTTCTTTAAGATTTATTATGTTTATGTAATTCCCCTGCACAAAAATGCCTCGTTTTGGAAAGTATTTACCAAATTTCCGTAGAAAATCGCAATTTTAGGAAAATTCATGAATATGCAAATGAGCTAATTTGCATAACATAACTAAAATGAAAGAATAAGTCATAAGCTTTCATTTGATATCATTCTGACAACTGTGTGCAAATATTCAATGAAGATATGGCCGAATTCATTTTCAAAATTTACATAAGTAATTTGATGGGGCTAAGGGTTTAGATAAGGGTTACGGCAAAAAGCCCCAACGGCCAGAGTGTAAACAAGGCTCAAAATGTTTCTTATAAAATGTTCTTTCAGAAAAATCATGTTTTCAAAATTCCCCCTGAAAAGAAATGTCTTGTTTTGGAAATTATTTATCAAAATTTTCGGCAAATATGGAATTTTTAAGGGAAATCATTAATATTCATGAATATGCAAATGAGATAATTTAAATAAGATAACTACAAACAAAAGAGCGAGTCATAAGCTTTCATTTGATACCATTTTGACACCTGTAGGTCAATATTCAATGGAAATATGACCAAATAAGAGTTATAAATTTGAATGCAAAAAATGATAGGGTTAAGGGTTTAAAATAAGGGTTACAGCCAAAAGCCCCGACGGCCAGAGTGCAAACAACGCTTAAAATGTTTCTAAGATAATGTTCTTTATGAAAAACTATGTCTTCTTGCATTAGAAATAAATGATAATTATAGAAAAATACTTTTTCGAATATTTCGCCCAATTCTTATACTTGATTGCACATAAAGCATATTTTGAAGAGGAGTAATGACGTCATAATAATTACATAATTTAAAAAATCATGATTCATAAGTAGTGAAATACATGCTCATACGTATGGATTCAAATAAATAGATTTATACATTCATTTGATATTTTTTATTAATTTTTCCCTTTCCCTTACCCCAAACCAAATTGTCATTCACGTCGTAAAGGGTACCTATATAAAGGTAAGGGTAAAACATATTTAGCTACTCTTCATGTCGGATATCATCACTGAAAAACATCCGTCAGATGTATATCTACAAATATATATAGGTGTCCTTTTGTCCTTTTTTCTGGTAATACTTACCCCATTTTCCTGGTCCTGGCCCAAGGACTAATTCTGTTAGGGACATTTGAACAGGTTTTGTGATTGCGGATTAATTGCGTTTTCACGAATTTTGTTGTTGTTTAGGAATATAAAAAATATGGTCAATAAATGGGGTTTGTAAACATTAATTTATTTAAAATCAATCCCTCTATTTGCTGTTTCCGTACAATTCAGTGCGTTTCAGTATTGGTTTTGGTATGTTTCGGTAAGTTTCGGTCGGTTTCGGTAAATCGCTCAACCGGATAAAATCGTTTCCTATTTCCTCATTTTCCACAGTTTTCTAAGCCAAAATGGAAATACTTTCACAATTTCATCGACTTGAAAATGTCGTCTGCACCACCTTACAAATTGGAATAGTCCAAAATATTATCATCTGGTTATGGGTTTAACCTTTCCCAAGAATGACCAAGTTTTGAGTCCTAACAGGAAAGACGACCATCTTTTTAACAAAATTTGTAATTTGAAGTCACAAAACCAATCATGGGAATGTTGATAATGTCAATATGCACAGTTCCTGTATTCTTTAATTTCTTTAAGTATGGTCTAACTTTTGGTAACATCCCAATTGGTCTACTCCCATTTCGTCTACTGTTTTTTAAGTGTAGCGATATCAAAGGAAAATTAATTTTGTACAATCAATCAGATTATCTGGTTTGGTTGCTATCTGTGAGGTCTACGAAGACTTTTACTGTTTATTTCATCGAAATTAATTGAGAAATAAGGAAGTTATTGAAGTTTGAAGTTTGCCGATTACCTCCCCTATTCTGTCACTTGATTTCATGTTTCAAGTTGATGCGCACAAATGCGCTAATAGATACTCAAATGCGCTCATATCCACACTAAAGAAGGCTATTGGAACTCTTAATTCCACTTGTCAATACAGGATAGAAGTTAAAAATGAAAGGTAGATTCAACATTTTGTCATGAAAGTGAACAAGGGTAGTTGTCTCCCCTGATTCCATCCTTTGATATCGCTATTAAGTGCATTGAGTTCCAATTCGTCTACTGTCCCAACTCGTCTACTTTCATGTCAAATCATCAATAAACAACATAATTATTTTTGTTTTAAGAAAAGAGATTAACCCTTTCCCAAACGACAAAATTTTAGGGTGATCCACTTCAAAAACTGTTAAAAATGACAAAGAGAATGTAATTAAAGAAAGGATTTGTGTAAAATATGGCACAGAAAATATTGAGACAAAAGGAGAAACTGCTGGTTATCAGCAGTTTCTTCTTTTGTATCAATGTTTTCCCAAGCCTGTTCTATTAGGGAAGTCAAAACAAGGTCTTGTTTGGGAGAGGGTTAAGTCATTATATTCACAAATAAAATAAAAATGCAAACATTTTGATAAAAATCATATAATATCATATTGATATACAAAGTAGAGAAGAGTAGACGAAATGGGACTTGTGTCCAAAAAAGAAGACGAATTGGGAGTAGACGAATTGGGAGTAGACGAATTGGGAGTAGACGAAATGGGATTATACCCAGGGTTCTCCCCAGAATAATTTGAAGCTGTAGTGGCAGTATTGTTGAATCTTACAATATAGTGTTTATGCAAATAATTGTGAATAAAAACATCATGGGAAAAGAAGAAATTGCTCATTATGAGCAATTTCTTCTTTTCCCATAATGTTTTTATGCATATTTAATGTACAAACTACCTTAATTCATAGGTTTTTGACATGAAATAACTCAAATTCCTCTATTTAGTGACCATTTTGAAGAAATAAAGCTGTCGGGGTACTTTAGAAGCTGTAGTGGCATTAGACTGATTTAGATGAAGCTGTAGTGGGGCCGATACAGCTTATTGGGCTGGGGAGAACACCGATACCTAACTCTTCATTTATCCCCGTCCGACCTAATTTCGATCACCTAAGCAGAATCTCCATTCATTTTGTCAAGAATAGGAAATTACAGGACTTGCATTGTTACAGTCATATAGATAAATCATTTTCTGGCCTAAATATAGATAATTTCAACAAAACTAACCGATATATCTGAAGTTTGAGATGAAAAGATCGGTAGACCCCCTTTCTCTTTACAAGCTCAGGTCACAACCTTAATTCGATCAAAATGAGGCTCCCCTATAATCCTATAGAAAACTGTCATCACTTGCAGACGAGAATATAAAATTTTATATGTCTTTTGATTTGCATGAGAAAATGGAATTTTATGTTTGTGAAAAAAGTGACTTAGTAGAATGGCACCATTTTTTGTGTTTGGGTAAATATTGGAAGATTTATTACATTTCTAATGTCAATTTCACCTGGTTTGAGATATTCTTTATCACTTATCAGGGATTTTGTTACCTGCGAGTCCCGAGTCCCTGACTCATATTTTTTTTCTCAGGACTCATTGATGAATATTTAGTGAGTCCCAGAATGCCAACATTTTCAATGTGTAATCAACATAGTCTAACAAAGACTTTGGTGTTTCAATATATTGGACTCATTGTTTTGGGAACCACTGAGTCCCAGGACTCTTCCGCATAAATTTGTAACAAAATCACTGACTTATTGTCACTGTAAACAAGTCATGGGCATACCGACGATGTTCGGGTCAAATTGTGCCGTGTATTGGATAAAATCTGAAGTGATCGAATTTAGGTTGTGATCGAAATTAGGTCGAGTGAGGATACCTTCACACAGTGTTGTTAAGCCTGGAACTGCAATAGTATCCGAAAATTTAAGAGCCATCCGAATATATGGTCACCGTAAAATAACACTCGTGCAGTTGCCATATCTTTAATGCTGCTAGTAACTTGACCATACCTTTCCAGAAGCTGTGCCACCTGCAACTCCGATCACAAACGGTTTGGGAACCCGATCATGGCCGTTCCCTCGTCCGTTAATTATGTCATTGGCGGACGCCATTCTTTTCGTCCTCTGTTTGTTGTTTTGGAAAAGCGTTGTTCTACTTATGCTCTTGTCAGCTGCGATTTGGCGCTACTGAATAACCCTTTAAACTTCCCCGAATTGACTGACCTCTTACAATTATCGTTTTAGTTCAAATGGTAGCAGATGAAAGAAAAAATATGCAGATTTCAGTATTTGATGCAGATTTCAGTATTTGATTGATTGATTGATTGATTGATTGATTGATTGATTGATTGATTGATTGATTGATTGATTGATTGATTGATTGATTGATTGATTGATTGATTGATTGATTGATTGATTGATTGATTGATTGATTGATTGATGATTGATGATTGATTGATTGATTGATTGATTGATTGATTGATTGATTGATTGATTGATTGATTGATTGATTGATTGATTGATTGATTGATTGATTGATTGATTGATCGATCGATTGATTGATTGATTGATTGATTGATTGATTGATTGATCATATGGAATTAAGTCGTTTATATAATACCATAGTAGGCCTGCCACAACATTTTTAATGAGGATCCAACTGATAAATCTACATTTTGTTTTGTCTGAAATTTCACGATGCATACGACTTAAAACCCTTTTTATTCTAAATAAGCCTAGGTAGCCAAAAAATTAAATTTACATTTCGTAGGCAGCTGCCCCATATTTTGGAATGGTACATATGCCAAATTTTAAATGTCAAAGCGTATGGCTGACATTCCATAGTACATAACCATTTTTTTCTAAAGAAGACATGGAATTGACGCCCCTAGTAGAAAACGATTGAGAAAGCATAAATGCTAAAGAAGAAAATTCTGATAAGCAGCGTTTTCACCTTTTGCCTGAATATTTTCTCTATTTATTTACATACAAAAATGTTTGCTCATTGGCAGATTCTAATCATCGGCACCTTCGATCTAGACCCAATCTAGATCCCCCTCCCCCGATGTCATGTGGTTTTGAGGGTCTATGGAAAAACTCACCAAGCAATTTGTTACAGTCTTTAGCGATGGATCAGAACAGAATATGGCAGGCCCGTAGGAAGTAATTTTATAGGGGTGGGGGAGAGTGCTCAAGCCCCTGTCCGGACCAGTGTCTGAATATTGAAGGAGCTAAAATCTTTAATGTAAAATAAGGAAAATTCGGCATTTTTTAGCCAGTTTTAAAGAGGCTTAGCACACGCCCTCCTTAACCTCGTGTAAGGGATTCTGTATGGTAAACATCGAAAGAAAGAGAAGAAATTTGTGTATTTAAATTCATGAAGAATTTCTTCATTTCTCTCGGTGTTGTCCAAATGTTAAAACCAAATGTCGTAAAAACAGCTTTTATGCCTACTTGTGGAAACGGTTAAAATTCATGGCAATCGTAGACCTAAAACTGGGAAGGGATTGAACATTACCAGCCATAGGCTCGGAAAATTGAAAAGGGGTTTACGTCCCATTCAACAGCTACATGACTGTATTAACCCATTACCAAACGACACAATTTTGGACTTGTCCAAATTCAAAGATACTCCAGACGACAATTTAAGGTGGACGATATTTAAGATTTTTTGTGTGTTTTTGGGTAGTAAACATTGTGAGAAATTAAGAGATTGCTTGTCACAAGCAATTTCTTCATTTGCCACAATGTTTTCCAAAGCTAATATCTTGTGAGGATTCAAAAAAGAGTCACTGTGTGGTAATGGGTTAAGGTCATATCGAGGGCTCGGCGCAAAACTATTTTAACTACATATTTACTTTAGAAATTCTTTTTTTTTAATCTTTAGGAAGGAATATAGGCCTATCATGTGATCTAATATCGGGTTTCAATTCTGCATAATTAAGAAGATATTTCACAATAAAAATATTCCATCTCTTTAACTTTAAGAAAGGTTTTTCCCTCTCCTGTATTTTTTTTTTATAAAATGTAGAACTTTACAATAGTTTTGCACTAAGCGCTCGATGTGGAGACGGGACCTCGGTTTAGAGTTTAAGGTAGAAAACCCGTAATGTCGCCATTTTGAGATTCATAAAACATCGGCTTTTTCCGAGCGTCGTCGTCGCGTATTCGGACGACGTCGTAAACATTCGGCGGTGGAAAGTTCCACGGCCGAATGTTTTTTACGTCGCCCGAATAATTCGGACGTCGTGCGAATCTCATTAGGGTTATACTACCTTAAAGACTGTCTATGTAGAGAAGGATCGAACCTGTGACTCCTCTGTTACAAATCAATTGCGTTAACACTTATCACTGCATCAATCAAATCCGGAAAGTACTGCTGAGAGAAGTACAATTGTAGCAGGAAACATAATTAGTAAGTTGCTGCAGTTGCAACAATGTCACGAGATTTTTGTTAAAAAAACCGACAATACTAAAGTTATGTCGTCTCTTGTTTGGTCCTGCGTTACAGACATCCATGCATGTAAGATCAGCGTAGCTTGAATAAGCAGCGGTTCTACCAGCATGTCAACAAACGACGTCGCATGGACGATGTGTTCAAATTGCTGATATCGATTTCATGAGAACTATACATTTTTGACCAAACGACGTCGCAATGACGTTGCAAATTGTTGATAGCGATTTCAACAGTACTGTGCATTTTAAGGTAGATCTAGTCCATCCCTATTGAGATTTAGCCTGCTTTTTCGGAATTTTTCGTTCGACGTCGTAAACATTCGTTACGAATAGAATAGATTAGATAACCTTATTGTTCAGACATACCGTCTCGGGGTTAAAGGCAAAATAGTTTCCGAGTCTTATCGGACGACGTCGTAAACATTCGGATGCGGAACGTCCCACCGCCGAATGTTTGTGGCGTCGCTCGAAAAATTCCGACGTCGCATGAATCTCATTATGGATGTTGAAATTTAGCCAAAATAGATCTACAATAATTATCATAAATATTATTTGTTTATTCAGTTTTATTTTTTATTTTTGATCACACAGGAGAAGCAAATATAAATTCCAGAGAATAGAAATAGTCCAATGTGTTATTCTCTTTAACAAAAGTTTCTAATGTCCCATTTTTCTTCATTTCCACAACCTTTCTCTCTACACCAATAATCTCTTCTTCAGTCCCAACGGCCCAGTAAGAGTTTATGTCCCTCCATGCCTTTTTGGTCGGCCCCATTGGGTCCATTATGGCACTCTTTATCTTTTCCGACGATGGTTGATAAACGACGAGTTTTGATTGCAATTCTAAATTATTATTGTCCAGCATTGTTCTTACATGTTCAAATTTCGGGAAGAGTTTCATGAATCTATGCGTGATTGGTTCACATAGTTTGGTGTACCAGAGTTTCCAGATATACGTATCCGGGAAGCACGTGCCTATTACAAGTACGCCATCTGTCTTTAGTACACGTCTTGCCTCTGCGATGGTTTCGTTCATTAATGGGTAGTTTTCGCCGTCTGGGTTGGGTTGTAAATGGTGTAATACCTGTATTTGGAGAAACAATGAATTGGAATTTACATAAGAATTATATCTTCACATAATTATAGAAAGACTTTTAAACAAGAGTTGTCCGCGGACAACGTAGCTCGCCTATACAGGAGCTTGTCACAAAAACAGCTATTTTTTTAAAAGTAGGTCAAACTCCAAGGTCAAGGTCACAAGGTCAAAGGTCATGGTCCAAAATGAAAGGTCTTGTCAAGATGTATCCATGTATGAAATATCAAGGCTGTATCTCTAATAGTGCCTGAGATATAGGCCAGGTTAAAGTTTTTCAAAAGTAGGTCAAACTCCAAGGTCAAGGTCACTAGGTCAAAGGTCATGGTACCAAATGAAAGGTCTTGTCGAGATGTATCCATGTATGAAATATCAAGGCTGTATCTCTAATAGTGCCTGAGATATAGACCAGGTTTAAGTTTTTCAAGTGAAGACGCGACGGGACGAGACGGGACGCCGACGCCGATACTAGGGCTGTGACATTAGCTCCCCGGACATAAAGTCCCGGCTCGCTAAAAAGTAACTCTGTTTGATATCGAAAGTAGTGTCTTTTTTTTGAGCTTGTTCTTAGGTAGGCCTACTATACTCAGCACAAAACTATGCTGCGCAATTTAATAATGCGGCCTTACTGTCGTTCTATCGTTTTCTTGAAAAACTAAGTCTTGTACTAATTTAACGTATTGACAGAAATATGCCCAAAGAAATCAAATAGCCAATTTGTACTTACTAAGTTGAAAAAGACGGCATCGAAACTGGAGTCTGGGTATGGCAACTTGGGTAACGTAGCCTGTGTGATATCGACAACTCGCCCAGCTGTTATTTCCTGCACGAGTTTAGCACGTGCCTTCTCCAACATACCCGGTGAAGCATCTAACATGGATACCCGACCTAGACCGGCATCCAGCAGGGCTTTTGTGTAGTTACCTGTACCGCATCCGGCGTCGTATACGTGTAGGTCCTGTAATATAAACAATTATTCGTGAACAGTCATGAGCCGAATAATCACAAATATACATTTTTAGACCTACTTGAGCTAGTATTTTAAAAAAGACGCCCTTTAATCACCCTCGGATACCCAACGGGCAGCTACGCTACATGACTATGTAGCGTAGCTATGGCCGCTGGGTTTCTGTTTCTTCAGTACATAATTATACAGCAACTGTAGAGAACAACACAAGTCGGGATCTGTCTGCATTAACCCATTACCAAACAACAAATTTTGGACTGGTCCTAAATTCAAAGATGTTGCAGACGACAATTTCAAGTTAATGAAATTTATTTTTTTGTTGTCTTTTGAGGTACAAAACACTGTGAGAAATGAAGAATTTGCTTGTCACAAGCAATTTCTTCATTTTCCACAAGGTTTTCCAAAGTCTCTATCTAGAAGGGTGTCAAAATGTGTCAATGTCTGGTAATGGGTTAAGGCACTGTCTGATCTTGAAACACCAATTTCTCAAATGCTTTAGGGACCACTTTTGATGATCTTGGTTCATTTGGTTTGGCCTAGAAACATTACCTAGCCCACTTAGTATTTTTCCTAACCTCTTTGGCATCAGAATGTAGTGAATATGTGAGAAATGAATAGTTTTTCATCGCCGATTCTAATCATGTCACGTAAAATATTCACATAGGCCTACAATTTTAACCAAACAAAGCACACAAGATACAAGATATAAGATTTTATTCAGAAAACTCACATAACAGTGGGTGTCCCCCAATGAAAGATCATTTAACAAAGTACATGTATAGTCGAGGAACTGAAATCGCCAAGAAATTACCTTGACTTAATAGATGTAATAATGAAGTCGCATCTATAATGTTTACTGGGTTCATTAAACGATTTCAAGCAAAATATAAGAAATTACTATCTAACTCATAAACAATAATGTGAAGATGAGTATCTGTCAAAGTAAAGAAATGTTTGATTGAAAAAATAAATTAAGTTAACCCTTTCCCAGAAAGCCCTGGCTTTGACATCCCCAATAGAAATGACATGGGAAAGCATTGAAACTAAAGGAGAAAAATTTAATGCTGATAATCGTTTTTTCTCCTATAGCCTCATTGTTTCCTGACCTAAATTATTCACATTTATTTTCTTGCAGTAAAATCCATTTAGTCATTTGCTTAAACATTCAAATTAAACACCCAAAAATTTTGTCTCTCGGGAAAGGGTTAATAGATAGCAAATCAATAAAATTGATATTTATCTGTTGTTAAATCTGTTGATCATAAATTGATAATATTGAATATGTGCATCATGACTTTAGTTGAACCATGTTCTATTTGATTGAACGATAGAGTTTGTGAATGTTTGGTTGTGTGTTTGTGTGTGTGAGTTAGAGAGAAGGGAGATAAGGTGAGAATATGGCGTATGTGTGTTCGTATACTTGTGTTACAATGTAGTATGAGTGTTATTGTTAGAAGGCCATATTGCAAATAAGATAAATTCAATTGAATTGTATGTCTTAAAGTGACATTTCAGAATTATTTTTACATAAATTTTACTTTTATTCTATCTGAAAGAGCGTCTTTTCTTATGGAAATTCTGAAAATTTCAAGTCAAAATATTGACCCGTTTACGAGAAATATGTATTTTTGTGCTAAAAGTAGACAAATTGTTGTGGACAACAGTTCAGATTCATATAGAATTAGTCATTTCTGTCTCAACTTTAAAGGCGCATTTTTTCGCTTGTAAATAAGAACTTCAAAAAACTGATAGCATTTCTATGCATTAGAATAAACAATCTTTGCATCAAGACATATTTTGAAAAAAATGAAATAAATGTGAAATGTCACTTTAATATGCCACCTTCTCTAAATAAAGTTATTATTATTATATTATTAAGATTGATACTATATAGGTCACGATAATAATCTGGCAGAGAATCTCTAGCTAATAGCCAGAGATGCTCTGTCAGGTCATTTATCGAGACCAGTCACCTTAGTCCTACAGTCGACACTCGTTGTGTCGAAGTCAGAGGGTCAAAATTCCTCGACATAACCGGAGTTCGACAGATCCGATTTTGATTATTTTCGATGAAAACGATATTTGACCATTTTTGATGAGCATCATATGTGTCCATGATTGAAATATAGTAGGAAAAGGAAAGAAATTGCTCGAAATGAGCAATTTCTATCCTTTTCCTACTAAATTTCAATGGTTGTATTTGTTTCGGAATTATTTTGATCAAACACTTCGACTTAAGCGGAATTTCGACTTATCCGATGTCGACATAACGAGTGTCGACTGTATATAACGCGGTAATTATCATGTAAGAAAATGTCGGATCTTACACTGAGCGGCTTCCCACAATAGAAAGGAATCATTCCCGCTACGACATCACTTCCTATAGCATGTCGTAGATTGTCATAGTTATGGCAGGTTGTGTCGTACTGTTCAAACGAACTCATTGTGTCTGAAGGAGAAATATTCATTAATCAAACCAAAATACAGCTTAATATTTAAGAAAGTAGGCTACATGCAGAAGTATCTAATAGGGAACGACTTTATTCACCTAACTGTGACGTAATTTTGGACAAACAATATAGTATTTCGTTTGGTTTATTGGGGTTTTACCCCGTTTTCAACTTCTAAGGGATACAGTATTTCGTATACATACGATGTTATAAAATATCGTAACTACGGCTTGATGCAAGCCGTATAGTTACGAGATTTTATATCGACAAAGACGGTTTATCAATGCATAACAGTAAACCCGGCCTATTTTTAGCACAAAATTAATTGCTATTACAGTAGTTATTGTAACGGGGAAACACTTGACACAACAATAACTATATAATAGGGAACGATTTTATCCAGTCGTTAAGACGTAATTTCGGACAAACGTTTGTATTTCGTAGGTGTTGTTATTCAAGCCGTAGTTACGAGATTTTATACAAACACAGACTGTTTTACCCTTTCCCAACCGACAAAATTTCAGGGCGACCCACTTCAAAAACTGCCATAAATGACAAAACCAATGTTATCATCTAAATGATTTGAGTAAAATATGGCACAGAAAATATTGAGACAAAAGGAGAAACTGCTGGTTATCAGCAGTTTCTTCTTTTTTCTCAATGTTTTTCCAAGCATTTTCTATTAGGGACGTCAAACCCAATTCTTGTTTGGGAAAAGGTTAAGCATATAACGGTATTGAGTCATCATCGTATGAAATCCACATTTCGAAACATGATATGACGTTCCTAATAGGGAAAGTTTGGGAAAACACTGAGGCAAAATAGTAAAATGCTGATAACCAACATTTTATCCCTTTTCCTCAATGTTTCTGTATATTATATTGTCCACAAGTTAAATCATTTTCTACATTAATTTTGTCCTTTAAAGCAGCTTTCAAATTTTTGAACAATCTCAAATTTTGTCATTTGGGAAAGGGTTAAATGAAAAACTTACTTGTTTATAGGCCTACGTATATTCAATGAACATCACTACACTTCCATGTACGAAAACCAATCTTTGAAGGTCAAACTATGTAGCCTACCTGTCGAAACTATCTTTAAATAAATAACCCTTTACAAACCAAACGAGAAAATTTAAGGTGATCAAAGCTGTCTCAAAAGTAAAAATATTGTTGCGAGCCAGCGGTCGGTCGAAGATGTACAGATGGGGAAAAGGGGTGGGGTTGGACTCCAGATAATTAAATTGATTAGAATAAAGAAAACAAAAATCAAAGTGTCTGAGTTCTTAATATAATTTAGACCTTTGTAGATCTAATGATAATGTTACATGAAAATAATACAACAATCCCTAACAATGAATAATTTATTGTAAAGATGACACAAGTAAAAGACGATGTTCGGAAACTCTTAATAAATCTACAATTTTTGTCAAAGAATTCAGTTCCAAAAAAATGTCAGGTGTGAAGCCGTTAAAGAAATAAGTGGTATGACACCACTGCCTTAAAACGTAAATAAAATTACCATAATCAATGAATTAAATAAACGTAAAATTTCCTATTTAGTCCGACTCAAAATAAAAGCAAAAATAAAGAATTAAAACTAAAAATAAAAAATAAAGAAAAAATAATAACGGAAGTGCTTCCGAAAAAAATTCAAGTCTGGAGTCAAATTTCTAAGTCCGAGCATGGGCTTTTATACTGTGGTTTCCAACAATTTTTCTTGTGGGATTTCTAACAGATTTCCAACAAAATAATTTGTTGGAAATTCGTCACACAAAAAATCTTGTTGGAAAATATTACTACGCGAAGTGCTGTAGGTACATGATAACGAGTTTTGACGACTAAAAACCTACGGAAGACAAATTATGATAAATATCGAACAATAATATGTGTCATCTTTACCTAAAAAAAGGATTATAAAATGTAGTTGTGTAATATTTGTTTTTCGAATAAGGCGCTATTTTCTCGGGTGAGATAGAATCGATGAGTCGGTTAATGACGTCATCAATTCTATCACGTGGCGCAATGAAAAATCAAAACAAACATGGCTGCCGCGCGTGACAGAAAAATATGTAAAATCTTCGAACTGCCGATATTACACAAACTAAAAAGCTACACAGTTCTAATACGACAACAAGGTGAGTGAATAACAAATGCGTAAGTCTAGCAGACTGATACAAAAAGACTCGCATCAGCATCTAGACTGGAAATAAGCATTTATTCAATGGAAAATCGAGATTGAATGCACTCGAGGTCTGGCTCGTTACATCACCCCCTCCTAATATGCCTAAGTTCCAACAGGCATACCAAAACAATAATATGAATTACAATGTATATGGTAAGTTATATGCAAAAAATCAATTAGTAATGTTAGTACTCATAGTAATTGTTAAATGTCTTAATGAAATGATAAAAGTCTTTTTAGATTGTATCATCTGTTTCTGTCTCTGCTGTGTTGTCTGTATCTGTTTTCTCTATCTCTACTATCATCTCTATAATGTTGCTTGTCCATTCTCTCTGTCCTGCTCTTTGTTTCTTTAGTTTCTTCTTTCAACTCTTCTCATCTTTCTCCTCTTCTTTCTTTTCATCTTTCTTTTCTTCTTTTCTCTCATCTTTATCTGTTCCATTTATTATCAACCTAGAACACCTTATCTGCCTGCAATACTCATTTTCTCATTTCAGATGTGTTGACTGTAATATACAAAATTACCAGCTGAGTCACATGACGATTTTTCACTTTCTGCTGAAATGTGATCTGTCGGACCCAAAACTTGTCGCTCATTCCTGACAACGCCATCCGAATAGCCTGGACTTCTACCACAGGAAATCTTGCGACCTACCACCACAGGTCCTTTATCCCATCGAATCCAAACTTGTCGCTCATTCCCGACACCGCCATCCAGATAGCCTTGACGCGCCTACACCCCTTGTGCATCCGCCAATCTATCCACCATGGACTTCCACCACGGGAAATCTTGCGACCAACTACCAACTCTACCACAGGTCCTTCTAGATCACCATTTACAGTCCTCAAGCTTCTCATCGGACAAGTTACTTCAACATGAATCTGTGTATATCACTGTCAAATTCTCTATTGCAGGTTCTACTTGTGTTGGTCATTTGCTGTATAAGGCCCAAGCCGCAGTTCTCTCTATCCAGGCTGACAGTCTCACACCCTTCACACCCCTTGTGACAGTAAGCTGTCCCGGCCTAGCATCTCTTGATCTGCCCAGCTTCTCCTTTTCCAACAAATGTTCTGGTTCTCTTCTTTGTAGATCTAATCAGAATGAAGTTCTTCTATACTGCTATCCTCAGTTCAGGCCATCTCATCTCAGTCTTCTACTGTCTTGAGCCCTTGCTGTGATAAATCCAAGCCGCAACTCCCTCCAGGCTGACAGTCTCACACCCTTCACACCCTTTGTGACAGCGAGCTGCCCCGGCCTAGAATCTCTCTTGAGTAGACCCAGCTTCCCCCATCCACCAACAAGCCTCAATCCTAGTCCTCTGCTGCAGTAAATAGACTCCATTCTGTTAGTCTCCTCGTACTGTTGAAGGTCCTGGTTATCTGTTTTGTAAACAAATGGTAAAATCTGAAAGTAAATAACAAAAATTATGCATGTCAAGGCAAACTGATAGTAAGTGAAAGCTGAAATATTCTAATTCATCTGTTTGTCTGGAGCTTTCTTGATTCTACCTACATATATGTATGGGTTTGTTTCGAACTGTTGCTTGTAGTTGTAACAAGTAGCAGGCTGATCTGGATCTTTCAGATGCAGGATTGCTTGTTTCTGTTTGTTTTCATTTTCTCTGTTCTGTTGGAGTTGTGTGCTCCTTGTCAGGTGTCTGTCTTGCAGGTTGATGCTTCTGTACACCTTGTATGACTCTGGTATTGCTGTTTTGGTTGCCCCTGTATCTGTTGTTGAAAGCACTGACTTCCTTTCTTTGGTTCCCAATACGGACAGAATGTTGTTCCCTGGCCTTATTCGGACTGAGTCATTACCATGATTGATATCATTGTGGCCATTAATGTTGTCATGGGCCTCACCTCGACCACTAGGCTCGGCCTCTACAAGTTTAAATAGTTCTGGTTTCGTCTGTATTGGTTGGTGTTTTTGTCTTTGTCTTGCTTCTCTTGGTCTTGCTTTTGCTGCTGTGACCTCTGTGGACAGTCTCTGATGAAATGTCCTTCTTCCCTGCATGCAAAACAGGTATTTTCTCTTTTTTCCACTTTCAAATCTTCACTGATTATCTGGTTGAGCTTGGATATGACTTCAAGCAAGGCGGCATGGAGGGAGCTTGACGCTTTATCTTCCTGTTTTATGTCTCTTTTCACGTCTCTTGGTCGTCTCTCAGGTATCGGTCTACTTCGACATATTCTTGCCTCGGTGGTTTCGTCTGTGTCGCTGTCTGAGTCAGATTCTTCTTCTGATGAGCAATCCTTGTAAACTTGTCTGGTGAATTTCTTCATTTTTCGTTCATTATAAGGATCTCTCTCTTTGCTGTGTCGCACATGACGGAATCTAACTAGGTGGTAGACAGCTTCATCTATGGTCTTTGGGTCTTTGTTGAATTCGACTTCGAATCTTGCTTCGCTGTCTTTCAGCCCATCGAGAAAACGTCGAACCAGATCTTCCTGTCGGACTTGGTTTCCCCTTGATTTATAGGCCTTTGTGTAAAGTCTTTTTAATTCTGCTGCATACTCCTCAGCAGTCTGTCCATTTCGCTGGTCTCTTTTGCTGAATTTTGCTGCATAAGATTGTTGAGTCTCTATTACTCTGAACTGGTTGGTTAGTTCATCTCTTAGCTCATTGTAATTGAATAATTTCCATCTGGGGAGCTGTGTATAAACAAAGTCACCAGCATGGCCTTGTAGTCTGGGTAGGACGTGATCCACCATTTCGTCTTCATTCCATTGGTTCCGCTCAGCGATCACCTCAAACCGATTTATCCATACTGACCAATCTTCCTTGCCTGTGAAAGGGGGTATCTTAATGTAATTGAAGCTTGTATGTCGCTGTGCCCTATGTTGTTGGTACTCTCTATCTAAATGCTGTTCAAACATGTGTCTGTGTTGAGGTGGTAGGCTGTCTTGTCTATGTTGGTCCCTATCACTTATGTAGGGTCTGAAGTTGGCCTGAGGGAAATGCCCCGTATAGCGGTGACTCTGCGGAGGGGATGACCAGGCTGCATTTGTGGCAATTTCCCTTCCATGGTTCCAATTTGGTTCTCTCGTGCCGTTTATCTGTTCATGCTGGTTACCAGTTCTGTATGTTCTGTGCTGGTCACTCCCATCTCTGCCTCTGGTGTAAAGTTGCGGTCTTACGTCACCTCTTTCTAGTCTGTCTTGTCCTGTTGCATTATTTGCTAGGTGAGTAGTATGCCTTTCAACCTCCGTCTCTGTCACGCAGAATGGGCTAGTTCCTTTGTTCGTTCTGTACTCCGTGTTGTTCGGCTGGTTGCTCATCATGTCGCCTCCGGCTGTGTCGCTTTCTGCTATGCAGGATGATGAGTGTTGTCGCTGCAAGCTGTTCTGGTGCATGACTTCTCCCTGTCTCCCAACATTGTCTACCGAGTCGATGTCGAGTGCTGCACTGTCTGTGTTACTCTCACACTCTGCTGTAGCTGTATACTGCAAATGGCTGCTGTACTCTGTATCATCCTGCTGCTGCTCTGCTGTGCCTTTTCTTCTCCCCATTATCGTAATCTGTCGGTTGTGAGTTCGAATCTCTGGATCCACTGTACTGTAATGACTTGTAGTAGATCCCACTTCTGACACCAGGTTTATGTTGCGAGCCAGCGGTCGGTCGAAGATGTACAGATGGGGAAAAGGGGTGGGGTTGGACTCCAGATAATTAAATTGATTAGAATAAAGAAAACAAAAATCAAAGTGTCTGAGTTCTTAATATAATTTAGACCTTTGTAGATCTAATGATAATGTTACATGAAAATAATACAACAATCCCTAACAATGAATAATTTATTGTAAAGATGACACAAGTAAAAGACGATGTTCGGAAACTCTTAATAAATCTACAATTTTTGTCAAAGAATTCAGTTCCAAAAAAATGTCAGGTGTGAAGCCGTTAAAGAAATAAGTGGTATGACACCACTGCCTTAAAACGTAAATAAAATTACCATAATCAATGAATTAAATAAACGTAAAATTTCCTATTTAGTCCGACTCAAAATAAAAGCAAAAATAAAGAATTAAAACTAAAAATAAAAAATAAAGAAAAAATAATAACGGAAGTGCTTCCGAAAAAAATTCAAGTCTGGAGTCAAATTTCTAAGTCCGAGCATGGGCTTTTATACTGTGGTTTCCAACAATTTTTCTTGTGGGATTTCTAACAGATTTCCAACAAAATAATTTGTTGGAAATTCGTCACACAAAAAATCTTGTTGGAAAATATTACTACGCGAAGTGCTGTAGGTACATGATAACGAGTTTTGACGACTAAAAACCTACGGAAGACAAATTATGATAAATATCGAACAATAATATGTGTCATCTTTACCTAAAAAAAGGATTATAAAATGTAGTTGTGTAATATTTGTTTTTCGAATAAGGCGCTATTTTCTCGGGTGAGATAGAATCGATGAGTCGGTTAATGACGTCATCAATTCTATCACGTGGCGCAATGAAAAATCAAAACAAACATGGCTGCCGCGCGTGACAGAAAAATATGTAAAATCTTCGAACTGCCGATATTACACAAACTAAAAAGCTACACAGTTCTAATACGACAACAAGGTGAGTGAATAACAAATGCGTAAGTCTAGCAGACTGATACAAAAAGACTCGCATCAGCATCTAGACTGGAAATAAGCATTTATTCAATGGAAAATCGAGATTGAATGCACTCGAGGTCTGGCTCGTTACAATATCATTATGTGTTAATAAATTTCAACGTGTAGGCTACACGGTCACACTAAAATTCGCCATATGAGGAAAATACGCCCTATGGAAGCCATATGAAAATATTGACGCCATATGGAAATATATGCTATATTAACATGTATTTTGGTCATATTAAGATTTCATTTATCATATTTTTTCACTTTCGAGTAGATCTAGTACTTAATAGAAGTAGATCTAGATGATTTTAGGCGATGCATTTTGGAGCTGATCGCCGACGCCATACCACTTTGACCGTTCGCCACAAAAGTTGAATTTTTTTATATGAAATGAATAAAATGGATAGATCGTTAGATCAATTACAGTATATTTGATTAATTAGTTTCAGTTATTAAAATGTATACGTTTTTATTTTCAGATTTTAAAGAAGAATATAAAGAAACTCAAAACTTCAAAGGGAGCAAACTGCAGACATTTTAGACTGGATGAATTTATAGACTGGAAGTCCAAAATATTTATTCAATTTTTTGTGCGCTTTTTATGTTTTTGCTTTATCTTTCATTAGATCTAGTATATTTATTTTATTTTTGTCGTCTGCTATAATTTTCCATGGAAAAGATTTTAGATTGCACAGCTTAACCTTTTAATTGGGACTTGGATCATACGTTTTGAATGATAAAATGGGATATCGACAAGGTGAACAGCATAATCCCATTTACTTTAACTTTTGGCGTCCCTTGAAAATTTTGAAAACATTGAGAGAAAGCAAGAAATTACTGATAATGTATAATCTATGTTTTGACACCACATATTCTTAACCCTTTCCCAAATCACAGACCAGAAAATTTAAGATTATTTATTCTACATTTCCGATTACATCAATCTGCGTTTATTTCTTTTGACTCAATATTTTCCAAACCTTGATGGCCAGGTCAAATCAGGGACTTGTTTGTGAAAGGGTAAGGAAGTTTGCCCCTTTGGCCATTTTGGAGGGTTGAAATACGCACGTTTTAATGCCATGTTCTTCCAATTCTTTCACAGTTTCAAACACATCACCCTTGATCTTTCTCGGCATGGCATGGCTTTGTATGTCATTCCCTGACGGTCGGCATCTGGGTTGAAGGCTTAAAGGGACTGGAACAGTTGTCTGTCATATCTGGATGCGGTCATTATACAATTTCTGTTGCCACGGATGACGCCGGAAGTTGCACCAAGTGATGGTATTGATTGTTGGAATACCTTGATGATTAAGTAACCCCTTTCCAAACAAGACCTAAATTTGACGTCCCTAATAGGAAGAAAAGGCTATGGAAGACATTGGGGAAAAAAGATAAAATTCTTGTAACCAGCATTTTTTCCTTCTGCCTCGATATTTTCTACATGATGTATTTTACACAAATCCTGTCTATATTAGCGCCAATCTTATCGTCCGCAGCAGTTTTAAATCTAGTCCAAACATTTTCTTTGCCGTTTGGGAAAGTGAATAAGTACGAAAGTAAATTAACCTGGATGCATAGATTTACATGTTCTCATTCTAAGATCTTGTTCTGACGTCACTATTAGGGGTTTGAGAAAACGTAAAAAAATCAGATATGTCCAAGTCCAAAGACGTTGCAGACGACAATTTGAAGTGAATGAAATTTAAACTTTTTTGGCCATTTTGTGGAGAAAATATTGTGGGCTGAAGAAAATGCTTGCCACAAGCATTTTTTTGTGTGTGGTCTGGGTTAACCATTCCTCAAAAAAGACCTGGGCCCCGTATTACTAAACATTTTACAATCAAGTTTTTGTGTAAACTGTGTAACAAGAGAGCTAATTGCACGAGAAATTCGACTGAGCCAATCAGGGCTGTTGTTACAAGTAACCATGCAAAAATATTCTGAACTGTTGTCGTTTTTGTTTACCTTACACGCTCCACCTGATCTGGTTTTATGTTTTTTTTTTTTGCAATTATTTGGTCATCATTTACATGTAATTTACCAATTCTCAAGCAGTGACGCTTTTGGGCTCTTTACAAGTTAAAAGCTTCAGAAAACATTGTAAAAAATAGTGACTATCAATATCTTCATTTTTACACAATATTTCCTACCATGAAAGACTAAAATGCAATATTTCATCCGCTAAAAATTGTCGTCTGCAAAATCTTTGGTCAGACTAAAATTTTGCCATCTTATATAAAGGGACGGGTAAGACCGGGTAAGACCGGTAAAACTAATTATGTGTGGGAATGCAGCTGTTATTGTTGTTGTTGTTTCGGGTTAAACAGTTTATTGGATTTTTTCTTTTCCTTTTTTTGAAAATCCATTTAATTTTTTTATTTATTTTGATGTCATGGGTCTTTGGTTCTGGAAAAGGTATCTGGTAAAAAGTTATTTGTCTTTAATAAAAACAAGAACAAACAAATGAAACCATTTCCAAAACTGCGGAATTTTACAGTGGCCAATTTGAAAATTGTTGTAAACCACAAATGGACGTTGCTTATTATCAGCATCTTCTTCTTTAGCCTCGATGTTTTCCCAAGACTGCTCTTTTAGGGACGTTAAAACCAGTTCTTGTTTGGAAATGGGTTAAACCTCTAGGCCAAAGGGATGAACTAATAGGTACTATTTTTCATCGTTGCCCCGTTCATAAAAAGCTGCAGTGCTGATTATATCTTCGTCCGTCAATCAATCAATCTGGCCGTCCGTCTGTCCGTCCGTCCGTCAATCAATCAATCAATCAATCAATCAATCAATCAATCAATCAATCAATCAATCAATCAATCAATCAATCAATCAATCAACCAATCAATCAATCAATCAATCAATCAATCAATCAATCAATCAATCAATCAATCAATCAATCAATCAATCAATCAATCAATATTTTAATCATTCAATCAAGCAATGTTATGATCAATCAATCAATTAATATTTTGAGCATTCAATCAATCAATGTTATGATCAATCGATCAATCAATCAATATTTTGATAAATCAATAATTGTTTTGAACAAACGTTTGTTCAGGCAGCAGCCGTTTGAATCCATTTTGGAAAATTTCGAATTGTACAGGTCGTCCAGTTTATTACGCCTTCTAGTCTATTTGTATGACGCATATAATTACCTCCCTTTCCCCACACATGGCTTTCCGCTGTATTCATCCGAAATCTGAAAATAAACAAAAGAAAACATTATAAAATACAAATCCAATAGTCATATTTATCTTGTGTAATAAGATTATAACACAATTCCATTATATACATGCAATTCTACTTTTGGGTCTGTGTGGCGAAGGTAGAAGTGATGTGGCGTTATCGGCGCTCAACTCCAAAATTTACCATAATATCTAAAACCAAGTACAAATAAACATAAAATGTCAAATACTATTCGATATTTGACATTTTAAGCATTAAAATTTCCAAAAAATAAACTTCTATAGCATATAATTCTATATGGCGTCTATATTTTCATATGGTCCCATAGGGCGAATTTTCCCATGTGGCGTATTTTAGTATGACCCCGGCTACACGCTGTAGCCTAAATATTAAGGCTAGGGGAGACCGGGGCTATTTCGGCCCCGGGGCAAGTTCGGCTAGAGGCTCTTTTGAGCCTGTCGACAGAGATAGGGAGCTCTGACCCGGATTTTAATGTCACTCATGACAAAAGCTTTTCACAGAAGGTTTTTGGTCGAATTGAATACAAAAACATAGAATTTAGAACACAATTATGATTTTTAGACACTTTCAGTATTTTTTCCACATTTATGTAAGTTTTAATTTATAGTAATATGCGCCAGGATTCAGATTTCTTTTTTGTATATTTATGCAGACAATTAAGTCCTCTTTTATATTAAAACTAAAGATGAAGCGTTCATGTTATCTAAAAGAAGATATGACGTGATGTTGACACCAGGTCTGTCTGGGGCTAGTTCGACTTTTGGGGTTGGGGCAAGTTCGGCAACCACAAAACTTGCCCATGAATAAAAAGAATAACCGTTGTTAGAATTGCCATTTCTTGACGACTCTGAATATATCAATTGTTCAGACCTAGCTCTAGCAGAAATGTAAAAAAATGGACAAATTCAAAATCACAGGCCGAACTTGCCCCAGTCTCTACTTGTTATCCCGAATGTCCCCTTATTCACGATGATTTGACTGTTATAACAACGCTTTTTCAATTTATACCTTCATTTGGAAGTCGTATACAGATTCCTTTAAGTTTTAACAGTCTACAAATCATATAGATCCTATAAGGATTTATAGGTATGTGCATACCTTGCCCCAAGGGTGGGCCGAACTTGCCCCATGTATGGGGCAAGTTCGGCCACCACGATCAAAACTCTAAAATTTGAAATTCTCTTTATTGAAAAGAAAAATATAAAAAGGACAGACGCAGTTTGAAAGGCTTTCGCCTGTCGAACTTAAATATATAAATCACGCCCAAATAGCTTTCATGTAATTCAAAATATGAGCAATCGAAATTAGGGGGCCGAAATAGCCCCGGTGTCCCCTATATGCCTACAACTGTTGAGCAAAGGGTTGTTCTTCAATAATATCAGAATGTCCGCCTTTTTCCTTATTATTTTCAAAAGACTTCACTGAATAAGGTTGTCAAATTCGTGTCATGTTTGGGAAAGAGTTCATACACACCGCCAGCGTTTACAATGAACATTTCGTTCAGATTGTATTACACTGTGGAGAATCATGTGACACTACAATGCCGATAAGTTAAATATTGCAGAAAGGCGATCATTTTTTTTTACAGTAGATTTTTTTCGTGGATTCTATCAGTGCTATGTTGGTTTTATGCCATGCCTTGTCCATGGACACGCTTACGAGAGTCCAGCGACGCCACTGAGAGTAGAATTAAGGAAATTAGCCTATATCATTTTTAAAAGAAAGGAAATGTCTTTTCAAATGTAGCTTTGCGTTACATTGAAAATAAGTGTTCCAATTTACCCCGGCCTGTGTTCCAATTTACCCCGGCCTGTGTTCCGATTTGCCCCGACGTCGGGGCAAATCGGAACATTTCAGGGGGTAATTTAAAAAGGCCATAGAATGGTTATTTCGTGTCGTATTGTAGTAAAAGGCCGATAAAAATGTAGCGCATATATTCTTTCGTGATATTTACAAAGAGATTATTGAAAGGGATCATGAAAATTGAGCTATGCACATTTAACTGAAAAGTGTTCCGGATTACCCCACTGAGTCTCCCCGTACCCTTCAATGTTGGAGAGTATTCCATTGAAGTTGAGCATGTACTCATGAGTATGTACTTAAGTTTTTTTTTCGAGAAACCAGGGATAGATCTATATGAAAGTAAACACTAGTACATGTCCAAACCACGGTGGGCAAGTGCGGATCCCATTCGAATTGAGAATCCGGGAGGTGGGGGGGGGGAAGCCCAAATGATGGCTTAACCCTTTCCCAAACAAGACCTGGTTTTGACGTCCTGAATAGAAAAAGCTTGGGAAAACATTGAGGCAAAAGAAGAAACTGCTGATAACCAGCAGTTTCTCCTTTTGTCTCAATATTTACTATGCCATATTTAACACAAATTCTATTGGGTCCTTTTCATTTATTTGAAATTGTTTAAGACTGCATTACACCAAACTTATGTTAACACTTTTCTCTCAGAAAAAATATCGATGGACAAAATTACAAAATTTAGCAAGAATTAGAGCCAAGAATGCATGTAAGAATCTCTCAAGCAATAAATCAGTATCTCGCAGTTGAATTGGATGCACTTTAATTTGCCTTTGTACCTCCTGAGGCGTTTTTGTGGAGTTGATTTTTTATGAAGTGCATTCGTCCCCAAATTTATTCGCCCCTTTATTTAACCAATTTTGCTCTTTAGCCCTTTCCCGAAAGTCGATATTAAAAGGGAATGTTTTTGTGTACAATATAGCAAAGAAAAAAATAAGGCAAAAGGAGAAACTGCTGATTATCAGCAGTTTCTTCATTTCAGTGATTTTTTTTCTTAAAAAAGAAACGGTCGTTATTGACCCGGTCGGCACAATTCTTTCAGCCAATCAAAAACGTCGTCAGCGGACCTGCACTCATTCGGTGGAGGTGAAAGCTTCGGTCTTTTTCGTTGAAGCATAACCAACTTTCAGCATTAATATCTCGACGACTACGCCTGATTATTAAATATACGTTGGTAGTTAGAAAGTTTAAATCACATTCTTTAAAGAAAGAGTTTTGTTTATGAATTTTAACGACGGATTTTTGAAATAATCTGCCTCAAAGTTGGTATCCCGTAACGATAAAGACCGAGGTTGTACCCTCGATGAAAAAATGAAAGTGAGGCTATGACGTCATCCCGACTGATTCTATTGGGCCCCTTCCCCCTCTCTGAGGAATATACTTTTTTTCCCCCCATTTCAGAGAAATTTTCCCTCCTTGAACTAGATTTTTTTCTTGCACAGAAAAATCGAAATCATATTTGGATTCTAGGCATAACAGTTCTAATGGTTGTTTGAATGTCCTATAGAATCAGTCGGCATGACGTCATAGCCTCACTTTCATTTTTTCATCGAGGGTACAACCTCGGTTTTTATCGTTACGGGATACCATTTTTGAGGCAGAATATTTCCAAAATCTATCGCTAAAATTCACAAACAAAACTCTTTCTCTAAAGAATGTGATTTAAACTTTCTAACTACCAACGCATTTTTAATAATTTGGCGTAGTCGTCGAGATATTAATGCTGAAAGTTGGTAATGCTTTAAGGAAAAAGACCGAAGCTTTCACCTCCACCGAATGAATGCAGGTCAACTGACGACGTTTTTGATTGGCTGAAGGGATTGTGCCGACCGAATCAATTATGATATACAAGCAAGTTAACCCTTTCCCAAACAACAAATTTTTAGAGTGACCCACTTCAAAAACTGCCACAAATGACAAAATAGATGTTATTAATGATGGGATTTGCGTAAAATATGGCACAGAAAATATTCAGGCAAAAGGAGAAACTGCTGGTAAACAGCAGTTTCTCCTTTTGTCTCAATGTTTTCCAAAGCCAATTCAATGAGGGACGTCAAAACCAGGTCTTGTTTGGGAAAGGGTTAAATGCATTTGTAACACTGTATTTTAGAATATAACCATGTATTGAAATTTCCCCTTTTATTTTGGGTGTTCACACGCAAATTTTCCCCCACCTATGGGCCCTGACCGCCTTCCCCCAAAATTAAAAATAAACACTGCTTTTGCCTCAATGTTTCCATTTTAGCCTATTCAAATATGGACGTCAAAACCAGGCCTTGTTTGGGAAAGGGTTAAACAATATGGCAAGAGTTTTATGGCATCATGTATTGAATAATTAATAAAGGCAATTTCTTTATTTTTCACAATGGTCATCAAAACGGCTGAAAGCATCAATGTATGGTAACTGGTAAGGGGTTTTCATGACCTTCCAAACGGTTATTTTGAAAAAGTAAACTTGTAAGTTCTTCATTGTATATTTCAGATTGACATGTATGCTACAAATTGATGGTGATACTGCAAGAGCGGGGAAGCTTTTTATGGACAACAGACACGGAACAGCAACAGATTTTTATGTGTACTTTTGTGTTTACAGTTATTCATTTTCTTACTTAGTCAATTAGACTGCATAAAATGTGACTTTTTACTAAACCATATTTTTTCTGAGTTCAATTTCAAATGGCGTTTCACAAGAAAACGTTCAATACTTACTTGAAATAAGTTGTTGGTCTGTTATGACAGTTTGTTCCACAGTAAAGATGTTATGTTTTGTCATTTGACCCAAATGTTGGAAATTTGATCTCATGGCTGCGCTCAATTATTTTGGTAAAATTATAGGAATTTGGTAAATGAATCATATATTACTATAAAATTTGTTGTTCAAAATGAAATAAATGAATAAATATTTCAAACAGTCAGTCTGTTGTTGTGTTATTTGAGTAATAATAATTGAATAATTTTGCATTTTGATTTATTCTTCAGGATTGAGAGAAGAATTTAAAGCAGTAAAAACAAAGTTTGACAATTAATTAAAGAATCAACACAGCCAAACAAGGTATTGAATTTCAATCTGAGCAGATAAAACATTGACAAGTGTGTCTATATTGAATATGAAAGTCCTGTTTTGTAAAATTTATCTGAAATTGGGACTTCATTGACTTTGATATTGGCATCAGTTATTGTTTTTCTCTCAGGTTTTCGTTATTTAATGTTCCAATGAATTCATTCAAAGTATTGATATATCATAAATCTACATGGTAATAGAAAAAGTAAATGACTTTGGCTTTAAACATTTTACTGTCTTGCCAATGAGGTTTATGAGATCTAGACTTTGAAATTTGTTGGCGCAGCTCCATGCTTATCATTTTTCTTCGAAAACCTTGTTTTTTTATTCAGAAACCTTGATACTACAGAATGTTTAAAGTTATAGTTACAAGGTTTTGGATGAAAAGCTGGTCTTTTTGAAATTTTCATCCTTTTGTAAAATCATCATTTGTTTGGACTGTTTGAAGGCTTTCATTTGGCATTGAGAGAAGTCTTCTGTCCGAACAGATTACCAAAGGAGAATTTTGTTGAAATTATTTATGACTGTAAAATTTGTAAGTGAGACTATCAAGTATCAATGATGATGACATTTGAATTCATTATTGTCCAAATTGCTGAGGCCTTTATTCAGGCAATTTGAGTAATGTTGTATTCTCATGTTTGGATCATTTAAATGGGTTTGAATGTTGTAACATGAGAGCTAAAATGATGGAATTTTAAATAGAACATTGATAAAAAAAACTTTGTGGGAAAGTGGAGAAATTTTAAGTTTGTATAACGACTGAGATTTCTTCTCTTTGCTGTAGCTCTGTTATGTTACTGATTATCCAGCTTGAAACAACATTGACCAAAAAAATTGAATATTATTACATTTTGTTACATATCATTGTATTTCTTCAAAGACCTCATAAGTTCGTTCTATAGGTTAAAGAATTAAAGCTGTAGTTATGGGTTTTTGAACAGCAGTGATATGTAGCTATGGTAATTGTTACCATATAATGTTGAAATTTGTGTAAATATGCAGTTTTAGTTGTTGTTTTGGCTTTTACATTAAATATTCATTGATAATAATATTTTGGCCACAATGTCTGTCATTTGTTATGTCAAGAGTTGTGGCTAAGCTTATAAATAGTGCATCATATAATGTATTTGCATACAGGAGATAAGTTAGTGAGGTTACAAAATCATGTTTCCATGAGGCAGTGCCCTTCAAAATGTTGTAACTTTATCTTGATCATGTTAAAGTTGCTATGTTTTGGATGAGCCTGGGTTATTGAAATAATGTACATTTTATTCATTAAATATTCATTGATAATAATAGTTTGGCCACAATGTCTGTCAATTGTTATGCCAAGAGTTGTGGCTAAGCATATAAAAAGTGCACGTAAGCATACAGATCTATAAGTTAGTAGGTTACAAGAACATGTTTCCATGTGGCAGTGCCCCCTGGTGCCCTTCAAAATGTTGGAACTATAACTTCATCAAGTTAAAATTTCTATGTTTTGGATGGACCTTGGCTATTGGCAATAGTGAAATATATATCTGTACACAAAAACATATTTAGGGGTTTATGCAAGACAATTGATTGTGCAAGTTATCCTGTAAAAAATGTACTAACAAAATTCTTGCATTTAGCTCTTGGTATGGTCTAAATGGAAACTTCACGACTTGTTAAAAAATAATCATATAGAAAAATGTCTGATGTCGAAGCATGACTAGTGACAGGAAAATTATTAAGAAAGAATTAAAATGTTTAGTTGTGTTTGAAAGGGACTTAGTAGGGCACACATAGGAAATAGACTCTTTGACACTGTCCATTTTGCCTGCGGAAGCCAGCTGGTGTATGTGTAAGGTTAGACTGGTTATCTTCCCTGATACTACTTCATGATTACTAACACACAAGATAGTAATGGGACTGTAACGAGTCTATGCTTGTATGTGCGCTGAAGCTAAGAGGTTTTTGGAAGAAAAATTGTACTGTATAAAAACAGCATGAATGGGTTCATTTAAGAATCATTTCCAAGATGCAAAATTGTTCATGGTCCAAATTAAAGTTAGGTGCATATGTGAACAGAAATACACATATGACTTAACCCTCACCCAAACAGCAAAGATTTTGACAGGTCAAACTGGAAAGCTGCTAAAGACAACAAAATGGGTATAAACATGTATATCATAGCAATGAAAATATTTGCCCCAATGTTTTCCCAAAACATTTCTATTAGGAATGTCAAAGCCAGGTCTGTCACTCTTGTTTGGAAAAGGGTTAATAGTGTTGATGGCAGATGACATATAGAGAAAATGCTGGAAACCACCATTTTGTTTGTGATTGATACTTTCCCAATTCCCAAATTTTAAACCAGTCCAATGCAAATGGAGTCGCAAGGACAATCTAATAGATCTATGGCAAAAGCAGAAAATGCCTATATAAGAGCTTAAAAATATTGAGGGAAACGGACAAACTGCTTATAATCAGCAATTTATTCTTTTCTTTCATTGATTTCTTGCACAAGGTGTCAAAGCTTGTCACTGATATAGCATTGATATTTTGCAAATACTCTTTTGGGGTCTGCAAAACCAGGATTTTTAATGAAATGAAAGTGCCACACTTACCGTAGGAAAGGCTACTTTAACCTTTTCCCAAAAAACAAAATGTTGACATGATCCAATTGGAAAGCTGCTGTAGACATTGACATTTGAAAGGAAAAGATTTGTGTATGATATATTATAACATAGAAAATATTGAGATGAAAGGAGAAAATGTTGATTATCAGCAAATTTTGTCTTTTGTCTCGATGTATTCCTTAGCCTTTTTACTAAGACATATTAAAACCAGGCCCTGGTTTCTGGAAAAAAACTTAAGTTCACACTCATGAGTGCATTCTCAACTTCAATGGAATACTCTCCAACGTTGTAGGGTATTTGATTGAAGTTCACGTGGATTTCGTATGATTTGAGTACGGTGCTCAGATTTGAGTCTGTGAATGTACTTAATTTTTTTTGAGACGCAGGGGCCAGGTGTTGTTTGGGAGAGGGTTAAAGGGAGATAAGCGTGAGAGAATGGCTGCACAGAAGGAAATTTTGCTGACATATTTTAGACTTTGTCTGCTCTACATTCAACAGACATGCAAAATGACTAAATGAGCCATTTATTTTGATTGGTCAAGGATATTTTGACAAAACTGTGACAATCATGCAATTGCTTTCCCATGTTCCTCTTAGGAGCTTGAGCAACCTGGCACTGGATTTTTAGCACAGAATATATTGGGTAAGAAAATGCTTAGTCTAGGAGCCAGCTTTTACTAAGGGGGTTAAATTAAAAGTTCTTGCAACCGGTGCCCTATAAAAATTGGAGTGGTATTTTTCAATACGTTAGGGTCCCACGCTTTGGTTAAGGGTGGATGACATGCTTAAAAGTGGTAGGATTTTTTTTAAATCAAGGTCAAAGGTCATTCGGTGCACTTTTCATACATACCTCCTAAAATACCCCATAACTTACTCATTTATTAAGCTAAAACAATTATTTTGGTATCAAAATAAAGCTGATAAATTGCACTTTGACTTACATGAATAATAAACAGCTTTTTTGATTTTGTATTTTTGTGAATATTCATAAATATAGCAAAAATTGGCGAAAAATCAGCAAAATAAGTTTTGTCTACAAGTGAAAAAAAAGTTTTTAAAATACAAAAGGTATGTTTGTGTGGTTGAAGTCATACTTAAAGATTGACCAGAAACCTGTTCTTGAGTTATATGTATTTCTTCACAGAATAAGTCTTTAGCTTAGGCTTGTAGTCATAGCTAAAAGTGGGTGGGGTAAATTTTCCCAAAAATTAAAAAATATGCAAACATTGATGTAACAAAAAATCTTACACATAAATGTGATGTTTTAATAGAAATTATGCTTTTGAAATCATATTTGCAGTGATTTGTAAAGCTTTTAATACATATTCTTGGAAATTAATTAGAATTTTAAGAGCCAAAATAACAATTCAATAATACAGCATGTGAGATGGATACAGATTATATCAACACCATAATGTCAAAGCAATGACTCTTAAAACGAAAATTTATCAAGTATCTATGTACTAGAAATCGGCAGCTGAAAATATTCCCCAGACCTGTGCCAGATTTTTTAGGAATCAGAACAACATGGGACGGTCAGAGTTTGCATTGTTGGGTAGTGCATTGCTTTTATAGAGCCAAAGGGAAAGGAATTTAGCGCTGGAACCAAATAGCTCATACACAAAATTTTGCGGTTCTATCATGTAATCTTATATATGATGAATAACACATCACTTGAAACACAGTTTACAGTTAAAGTGAATAAAACAATATCTCTGGTATTATATACTTATAAGGGATACAGATATATCTTTTTTTTCAAAATCATCTTTGTGTTTTGTCAAAAATGGTCAACTAAATTCAAGTTGACCCCCATGATTATGTATATGTCGAAAATTTAATATAGATAAGAATAAGACCACATATTAGTCATTTTGATGCCCCCTATTGTTAGATCGATGGCATAATGTTTTACGTTGTCGGTCTGTCTGTCCGTCCGTCCAGCCAGCCATCTGTCTGTCTGTCCGTCCGCCCGTCAGTTTGAAATTTAACACGAAAACTTAACATTGGCCTTTTCTCCAAAAATATTCCACATGCAAAGCTCAAATTTGGTATGTAACCTTCTTTCAATGATATTCATCTGTTCCTTGCAATATGAACTTCCTCAAGGTTATCCATTAACCCTTATCAACCCTTAACATGAAATCTTAATATTAAAACTAATAAACGTGAAAACTTAACATTGGCCTTTTCTCCAAAAGTATTTCACACACAAAGCTCAAATTTGGTATGTAACCTTCTTTTAATAATATCTATCTGTTCCATACAATATTACCTTCCTCAAGCTCATCCATTAACCCTTATCAACCATTCACTTAAAAGCTTAACATGAAAACTTATCATTGGTCTTTTCAGAGGCATTCATGCTTCACAAACACATCTTGTTTCAAGATTGGGCTGAATTATATATGAATTCTTGAGAGATAGCCAGTGATGTGCATTTTAGAAAGTAAGACCAATATAAAGAGTTTAATTTGTCAAATAATGACCGAAATGGCTTCTGCGTGATAGTTGCGTAAAGCAGAAGTCGTGCATAAACTCATTGTTTTGTTCATTTTATGTATCTTGTATACTTTACTAAATATAATGTTGTTATATTCAACACTATCCTCATCATCACCATCAACAGCAACAACAAGAAAAACAACAAGACACATGAAGCAATAACCAGACCTTAAATATCCATAGCTACCCTATACTAAACACTCCAATAGACTTAATTCAGGCCATATATACTAATCATTATCACTGTCTAATGCACCAAGATACGTCTATTTATACACAGTTCTGACTCACAAACACGTATGCATCAGTGCATAAAAGATCTTCTCTTTGACACTTACACCTTCGCGTGTGGCAGTCACTTTAACACGAGCATTTTGTGATGTCAATCAAAGCTAGAGGTGCAGGATCTTTACGCATACTTATAGGAACTAAATTGTTGTTGTCATTAACATTGGCATTTTCTCCAAAAGTATTAAAACATAAAGAGCTCATTTGGTTTGTTTGGGGGCTGTTAATAAAGTATCCGGAATTATGTCATAACTTTTTCATGTACTAACTGTCCGGATATTTTCAAAACTTAAAATTTAGGAAATTATGCTTTTGATCCAGCAACAAAGTCTAAGTTTTTTGCATTAAGGTGCATTCTACAGTTGTTATGGCAACGTAGGGTCATATTGAGCGGCGCAACTTAGGTCTGAGATGGATACGTCAGGAACGTCTGTCTTACACATCTAATATTTACATCTTTTCTATATATTTGCAACTGCACGATATCCACATTTCCCACATATGAATTTATTCCTCAAAGAAGCGTCTGAACTGTACTTGGGAAATTCTAAAGATAGTTTCTGGGAAACAATTGGCAAGCCATTGACGATTTCGCCGACGTCCAGATCTATTGAGGTCAGAAGCATCATGGGTAAAATCATTTATAAATGCATTATACCACTCATACGAGGGGTGATCCAGAAGTTCGTATACTGGGTTTATAAAACTTCAGGAGTGTTGACTATCAGAACAAAAGTTACACATTTTTTAAATGTGGCATCTGTACAATAACTGTGGAAATTTTCAGTAGTGTATATATAACAGTTATTGACCAGTGAGAAATTTTAGAGACAGATCATGCGCGGGGCGGGGGAGCAAGAACGTCAAAAGCGACGTCAATTTAATGCGATTATGAAGCCTTCTATTCAAAGTGCCTATTTACTATCATACAATTCTGTGTCCGATGTAATGTGCAAAAGTGTTATCGTACAATACAATTTTAGAATCAAAATGTTAAATAATTCTATGTCTGGATGTTTTAAGATCGATTTACTATTGAAGCGGAGCCTATCACTGTTTACCTCAGTCCTGACGTCGTTAACCGGGTTGTGGCCGTTTGCAAGACTATCTTGGCATGCATTATCATCTATTGAAGTCCGAATCTTGGGTGTCATATAAACTTATTTTCTCTGTATCACTATAGTTTTGTTTTCTTCAATATCTTAATTGTCTGTGTTGATGTATGACCAAGATTATGGCAGAATTTTATAACTGACCGACATTCAAATTTCGTTGTTGACGTCATATCGCTATTCCACTAATTTGTTCTATCTTATAAAAATGTAGTGTCTTCATAAAAACTTTTACGTCAACGTATAGAACTTGGTGTCACTATGTAATACAAGCGTAATAAAAAATTTCACCAAAAAGTTCCCGCAGAAATTTAAGAAAATTTGATTAATTTAACTTTCATGTATAAATTTTTGATTCTCCCCCGCCTGGACGTACACACGTTACTATGGTAACACAGTTTACGGCCGCTATAACTTTTTTGTTAACATTTTAATTTTTTATACCGTCTATAGATAATGAACTACGTTACTACCAAATTATATACTGATCAAGCTAGTGATGCGGAAGTTATGGGTCCATTTTACGAACTTTTGGATCACCCCTCGTAAATGCTTGTTTTTTCTCATAGAAGTATTGCTGTACGTGTTCATAATCATAAAGATCGTCTCGGATTTTAATTTTCCAATTTACACTCAAATCATTATTGAATACTATTGCCCTAGCACCATATTTGCTATATAAGCTAAACGATGTATTCACCTATGGTTGTTTACGGAAATTGATTCCAAATGTCAGCTGACGATGTTACGTTTCCCGAGAAAAATGTCCGCTCAAGGTAACAAGCATTTTTTGACAACTGTTGAAGTGAAAAATACAAAATATGATCGCTTTAAAAACGATTGATAAGTCATTTTTTTGCAAATTATCAAAAGTTTTCCCGCTCAACTTGACCCTATGTTTCCATAGCAACTGTCGAATGCGCCCTTATCAAAACAGCAGCGTTTTTTTGTTGCAGGATCAAATGTATAATTCTTCAAAGCATATGTGTTCAAAATTTCATCTCTGTTGGTTTAAAAGTCAAAAAGCCATGTTACTGCAAACGACAAAATTGCAGATTTAAAAGATTTGATTTGTGTACAATGTAGCCTAGAAAACATTGAGGCAAAAGAAAATGCTGATAATCATAATTTTCTCCTTTTGCATCATTTTTGCCCAAGCCTTTCTCCTAGGGACGTCAAAACGAGGTCTTGTTTGGCGAAAGGTTAATGATTTCTTTGATATAGATTACATAGCTACTTATAAATGATAGATGCACAATTGATTACAACAAAAGTTATTACCAGGAATAGTTTTAGCCATGTAATAAGTAAAACATTGTCCAGATCTTTGTTAGATATATTTTTGTGGTGTTAGAGCTATAACAACCGTAGGTCCGAAGATTTCCACTATTTTTATACCAAAAGTTTCTCTATGTCTATACTAAAATATGTATTAGTCGTGAATCAATAAACAAAGTTATGTTATCATGATGGGATTGTGAAGGATGGATCAACAACTTTGGTATCTTTATTTTCTACTATTTACTTGTAACATAATGTCACATGCATTGAATGATTTGCATAATAAAAGATATAGGGACTATTGGGTTCAATTTCTTGTACAATTAAAGCTTATTGGGTCACTAAACTAATTAAAAGACCAGATACTCTGTTGTCCACTTTGAATGCATGTACCTAAACGAATATACGGTACTAAGATGTTCATGGTTACTCTTGGAGACCTTCATAACCACACATCATAACAACCAGATTCCACACTGATGATAGCGATATGTATTCACAATTTGCAATATTCTGTTCCTAATTACATTTTATGTATACATGTTCGAATGTTCGCTACCAGGTGTAAACATTGTAATGACGGCAGCTTCGTAATTATCTTTAAAGAGACCCATGCTAGGTTGTCGGGCATACAAACATATATGAAACATGTTCACGAAATATTGTATGGAATGGTCGACCTGGATAGCTAGATCATTTCTGCACAAGTAAATTTCAAATGAAGTTCATTTAGTTCTTCTAAATTAAGTCTGTTCTTCTAAATCAAGTGTAAATAATTAACTTACCCGCACTATATATTCATAGTAACATTTATGTGTCACTGAACCTTGATAGTGAAAAATTTAGTTCCAGCGCTAAAATTGCTTTCCTTTTGGCTCTATAAAAGCAATGCACTACACAACAAAGCAAATTCTGACTGTCCCCATGTCGTTCTGATTCCTGAAAATCTGGCATGGGTCTAATGTCATATGCCCGTAAGATAGAAAGAGGAATATGTTCAGCTGTCGATTATGCTAATTTGAGTCTTGCTTTATATATAAAAAAATGTTGATGCTTGATAAATTTTCGTTTTAAGAGTCATTGCTTTGACATTATAGCGTTGATATAATCTGTATCCATCTCACATGCTGTTTTATTGAATTGTTATTTTGGCTATTAAAATTATGATAAATTTCCAGGAAATTGCATTAAAAGCTTTACAAATCACTGCAAATATGATTTCAAAAGCATAATTTCTACTAAAACATCACATTTATGTGTAAGATTTTTTTGTTACATCAATGTTTGCATATTTTTTAATTTTTGGGAAAATTGACCCCACCCACTTTTAGCTATGACTACAAGCCTAAGCTAAAGACTTATTCTGTGAAGAAATACATATAACTCAAGAACAGGTTTCTGGGCAATTTTTAAGTATGACTTCAACCACACAAACATACCTTTTGTATTTTAAAAACTTTTTTTTCACTTGTAGACAAAACTTATTTTGCTGATTTTTCGCCAATTTTTGCTATATTTATGAATATTCACAAAAATACAAAATCAAAAAGCTGTTTATTATTCATGTAAGTCAAAGTGAAATTTATCAGCTTTAGTTTGATACCAAAATAATTATTTTAGCTTAATAAATGAGTAAGTTATGGGGTATTTTAGGAGGTATGTATGAAAAGTGCACCGAATGACCTTTGACCTTGATTTTAAAAAAATCCTACCACTTGTAAGCATGTCATCCACCCTTAACCAAAGCGTGGGACCCTAACGTATTGAAAAATACGACTCCATTTTTTATAGGGCACCGGTTGCAAGAAAAGTTCCATACCAGGACCTGGCTCCTAGACTAGCTGGTTATCAGCATATTCTAGCCTTATCCCATTACCAAAAGACAAAATTTTGGACTTTTCCAATTTGAGAGGTGTAGCAGGCAACATTTCAATTTGATGAAATTGTAAAATTCTTTCAATTTTGGATTAGAAAACATTGTGGAAAATGGAGAAAATTGCTTGTGACAAGCAATTTCTTCATTTTACACAATGTTTTCAAAAGCCTGTATCTCGTGAGGGGTCAGAAAGAATCAATCTATGGTAATGGTAATAGGTTACTAATTCTCCAATTTCTTCTCTTATCCCATTACCAGATGGTAGAGTTTAGACTGGTCCAAATTCAAATATGTTTCAGACGACAATTTCATGTGAATATAATTCTATATTTTTTGGTCTTTTTTGGGTAGAAAAAATTGTGGGAAATGAAGAATCGCTTGCCACAATGTTTTCCAAAGCCTTTATCTTAACCCTTTCCCAAACATGACCTGGTTTTGATGTCCCTAATAGAAAATGCTTGGAAAAACATTGAAACAAAAGAAGAAACTACTGATAACCAGCAGTTTCTCCTTTTGTCTCAATATTTTCTGTGCCATATTTTGCACAAATCCTGTCTTTAATAACATCCATTTTGTCATATGTGGCAGTTGTTGAAGTGGATCACCCTAAAATTTTGTCGTTTGGGAAAGGGTTAAATGCCTCAATGTTTAGGAATGGGATAAAGTGATGTCAAACTGGGTATTGTTTTTGAAAGGGCAAAGTTAAACTTGTAAGTCAGCAAGGGATCAAGAATTCTTAACAGCAGTGTTTGTGTATTTATTTCATTCAACAGTCACAGTGTATAATCACGTGACTAAGAATTTCTGATAATCTTCAATATCTTTTTAAATACTTGACCAATTTGAATTCGGTTTGAAGCATAGAAGGTGGGACAATGCCAGGAATAAGCTGGACATGTTGGATTTTTGAAAAATCAACTGATAAAAAAGTTATTGAAGATAAACCAAAATTTTGGTTTATCTTCAATAACTTTTTTATCAGTTAATTTTTCAAAAATCAACCACATTCATCTAATGCGTGACGTCTGTCCACGTTCTCTGCTTCAAACCGAATTCAAATCGGTCCAGTATTAACAAAATTATTGAAGATTTTCTTAAATTGTTGCATCACGTGATTATCCACGGTGACAGTGTTGTTGACAGTCCTTCATTCAAAGTATAAACAAATCCAGACAGATAATGGCGGGGTACAAGCGACCTTATCCTGACAGTTGTGGGCCGGGCTATCATCCACCAGGGGGCAGTGTCGGGCTGCTAGGGGACAGACCCCCACCACCATCTAGACCATATGGGGATAGTTATCATTCTGGTAAGAACTAAGAAATATAGGTATTATAAATATAGAGTGAATCATGGTGCTATAATGTAAAAGGTAAATTTATTACTTAAAGAATTTATTGCTGCTTTTCAACAAAAACCTTGTATCTTTAGTGCTCCCACGTTATTCAGATTCCCGCCAAACAATAAAAGTTGTACCCATTTACTAATTATAGGGTATAATGGTCAAACCGAAATCATATCGATGATAATCAGTATTTTGATGTTATATTGATGAGACGATTTGCATGTGAGTCATGTTTTTATAGGTCAAAGGTTTGTTTATCAGAATAGCATTGGACTACTATACAGCTTATTAAAAGCTGTAGATACAAGGTTTTGTTGAAAAGCGACGTTATGCTTAAAATCATTATGACAGGTAAGAAATTAAGGCTTATAAATGTAAAGCAATTCATGGTGTTGTAATGCAAAAAAGCAAATCAATTAACTCCTGACAATTGACAAATGTAATTTGTCTTTTGCCAATGGATGTCCAGTGTTTTTTCTTGCCAAAGTCTGTGAAAGGTACCTGTACCCCTATCCAAATTTTTGTTGGGCATCAATAATGTGCAACCCTAGGGCTTTGATCAAATTGCATGCTAAAAAATTAATGAAATGTAATGAATTAAAACACATGAAACATAAATAACATTTAAGTTTGATATCATTGACCAGTACGAAAGAATTGAAAATTATATTATTTGAGTCGTTATGTCATGAAAATCGCCACAAGTATTGCTTCATAAAATGTCAGTAAAGGATAATTATCTTCTGATTTCCCTGGAGATGTGTGTGATGATTTAACCCTTTCCCAAACGACAAAATTTTAGGGTGATCCACTCAAAAAAACTGCAGCAAAAGATAAAATGGATGTAAGTAAACATAGGAATTGTGTAAAATATGGCACAGAAAATATTGAGACAAAAGGAGAAGCTGCTGGTTATCAGCAGTTTCTTCTTTTGTTTCAATGTTTTCCCAAGCATTTTCTATAAGGGACGTCAAAACCAGAGGTGCGTTCTTTAGAGCGAGATTTCTTGAGATATCTTGAGATTTCTTAAGATGTTTTAGGATAAAGTGTTCCTCTGAGCAAGACTTTTAAGACGATCACTGGGAGCCGCCATTGCTCTATACTTCTCTCAGAACACTCGGTAAATTCTGTAGAATCTATATGGGAGAAAATTGACCGATTTGTTCCGAATACTCTATGATTCATAAACCGCGGAGTTCCGAATGCTCCGTACTTCATACAAATGACGTCATAATGACGTCATTTGTATGAAGTATGGAACATTCGGAACACCTCGCTTATAATCTCGGTCTCAAAAACGCTGTATCAAAAACATCTTAAGAAATCTTAAAAAATCTCGCTCTAAAGAACGCGCCTCAGGTCTTGTTTGGGCAAGGGTTAAAAAATCAACATTTTATCCCTATACAGGTGCATCATGGACAGGGCAATACCAAAACGCACCGATGCAAGGTTATCCTCCTTCACAACCCAGAGATTATTATCCCCCACAGATGCCAGCGTCAGACAGCTATTATTCTCCGCCAGCGCCACAGAGGCAGGATTACGGAGCATATCCTACGCCGCCGGGACCAGGCTGGGACCGTCCACCCTCGCCAAAGAGAGAATACAACCCAGGACTTCCCAGTTATTCCACAGGCCAGGATGCTTACAGGCCTCCTGACTTTAGTGATAATTATTCTGCGAATTATGGGAATAACCAATTCAACAATAGTAAGGCCTATCATTTACCCTTCATTACATGAACTTTTCCATCAATACACAAAATGTTTTGTGGTAGATTTCAGCTCAAATGTGACAATGATGATTGGCTTTTGGTTCAAAATTACAGCATGTGCGAAGTTTTAGAGCAGTAGCATCAATAGAAATGGATATATGACGCTCGCATGTACAACCTTAAGTTTAGAATTATGCTTATGCTGACGCAAATACCAATGCCCAGGTGACGTAAATAGCCCCCCCCCATCCCCCCCCCCCCCTCCCCTCTACGAATAGTTGTGCTAAAAATGATTATTAATGACTTTTATTCCTTTCCCACGCAGTAGTGCTTTTTGATGACCCTCAAGAAAATTGAGTGGGAAAACATTGTGGAAAATGAAGAAATTTCTTGTGAAAGCAATTTCTTCAGTCTCCACAATGTTTTCTAATCCAAAATGCAAATATCTTTAAAATTTTATCACCTTGGAATTGTCGTCTGCAGCACCTCTCAAATTGGAACAGTTCAAACTTACTTTATGACCTTTCCTACATGTTACAGACAGAGGTGGCGGAGGTCAATTCAGAGGTCACAGGGGTCGAGGATTTGGCAGATCGGATCAAGGTCAAGGTCAGTTTGGAAATACAAATCAAGGCCAGTTTTACAGTCAGGATGGTGGAGGTCATCAGGGTCGAGGTCGTGGAGGATTTCAAGGTCAAAGTAGAGGTCGTGGGAATGACAGAGGTCATGGTGATAGAGGTCAAGGTGGTGGAAGTAGAGGAAGTTTCAGAGGGGCAGGGTCAGACAGGGGGCGTGGCAGAGGAAGAGGTTTGTTTACAAATTTATATGGCATTATGATATTTCACTCTTCACGGTGTATAATCACGTGATACACAAATTTCAGAAAATCTTCAATAACTTTGTTAATATTGGACCGATTTGAATTTGGTTTGAAGCAGAGAATGTGGACAGTCGTCACGCATTAGATGGACGTGGTTGATTTTTGAAAAAATCAACTGATAAAAAAGTTATTGAAGATAAACCAAAATTTTTGTTTATCTTCAATAACTTTTTTATCAGTTGATATTTCAAAAATCTACGACGTCCTTGTTGTTCCTAAAATTTTTCCACCTTCTCTGCTTCAAACTGAATTCAAATTGGTCAAGTATTGACACTGTTATTGAAGATTATCAAAAATTCTAAGTCGTTTGATTATACACCGTGACTCTTGTTGAATTTGAACAATTGAACAGATAATTATAGTGCCAATATTTTTTATCAAGGTCTTTTCAAATACCAAGGTTTAATTCTCAAAAATAAATAAATAAATAATGAAAGAATTTACTGAAAGTATTGGTTTTAATACGATTTGTTTCATCAGCTGCGACAGCAGTTCAGGGAAAAAGACTAACAATTTCAACTTAGGGGCCCAGAACAGCAAAATTCAATACTATACATTAAAGGTATGGGCATTTTCCCTAAATATTCAGGGGCGCAGCCCAAAATCTAGTGGCCATGGGTGACTCGGCCCCTGCTGGTCTTTAACCCTGAGCATTCTGTTAACCCTTTCCCAGACAAGACCGAGTTTTGACGTCCCTAAAAGAAAAGACTAGGGAAAACATTGAGACAAAAGAAGAAAATGCTGATAATCAGCATTTTCTTTTTTTGCCTCAATATTTTCTGTGTCAAAATATACACAATTTCCATATGAATTTATACCAATATTGTCTGTTGAAGCAGCTTTCGAATTAGAAAAGTCTAAACTTTTGCTGTTTGGGAAAGGGTTAATACATAGCTCCGTGGTCAGATGGAACCATGCATCTTCATATTTCTTATTTCAAACACTAGCTTGAAGGTGCTGGTTTTAGTTACTAAGTAGATAAAGGATTTATATAATATGATACGTAATACTAGTAACTCATCTTGTGGTACAAAGTCTTGAAGTATGGTAAAAAAAAAAATGATTGTGGGGTACACTAGTTTAATCTTGCTTAAACCCCTTCCCAAACAAACCATCATTTTGAGGTATGTTACATAACAAGCTTGGCAAAATATTTCAGATTTTCCACTCATCACTCCTTTACTGATATATTGACAGGCTTCTCCCCTGAATAATTTGAAGCTGTAGTGGCAGTACTGTTGGAAGCTTACAATACAGTGTTTATGCAAATAATTGTGAACAAAAACTAATGGAAAAAGAAGAAATTGCTCATTTATCCATAATGTTTTATGCATATTGATTGTACAAATGCTTTATTCATCAGTTTTTGATATGCAATAACTGAAATTCCTCTATTTGGTGACCATTTGGAAGAAATTCAGCTGTTGAGTACTTTTGAAGCTGTAGGGGCATCACACTGATTTACATGAAGCTGTAGTGGGGCCGATACAGCTTATTGGGCTGGGGAGAACACTGGTTGACATTTTATTACATCAGGTGGTCCACCCAGTCATTCTGGAGGTCGTGGGAAAGGTAAAGACCAACCAACAAATGCACATAACTTGGAAGAAGAAGGGATGTCTACACCAGAAAAAGTATGTTAAAGAAATAATCCATGTTTTTCTGTGATTTGTTGTTCATTTAACCATTTTTAGTTCACCTGAGCACGATAGTGCTCATGGTGAGGTATTGTGATACCGCTGTGTCCGTCGTACGTCGTCAGTCGTGCGTCAACCTTTGGCTTGTGTGCACTCTAGAGGCCACATTTTTTGCCCAATCAACCTTAAATTTGCTCAGAATGATTGTCTTGATGAAATCTCGGACAAGTTCGAAATTGGGTCATCTGGGGTCAAAAACTAGGTCACAGGGTCAAATCTTAGAAAAACCTTGTGTGCACTCTAGAGGCCACATTTTTTGCCCAATCAACCTGAAATTTGCTCAGAATAATTGTCTTGATGAAATCTCGGACAAGTTTGAAATTTGGTCATCTGGGATCAAAAACTAGGTCACTGGGTCAAATCTTAGAAAAACCTTGTGTGCACTCTAGAGGCCACATTTTTTGCCCAATCAACCTTAGATTTGCTCAGAATGATTGTCTTGATGAAATCTCGGACAAGTTCGAAATTGGGTCATCTGGGGTCAAAAACTAGGTCACGGGGTCAAATCTTAGAAAAACCTTGTTTGCACTCTAGAGGCCACATTTTTTTGCCCAATCAACCTGAAATTTGCTCAGAATAATTGTCTTGATAAAATCTCGGACAAGTTTGAAATTTGGTCATCTGGGATCAAAAACTAGGTCACTGGGTCAAATCTTAGAAAAACCTTGTGTGCACTCTAGAGGCCACATTTTATTGCCATATCAAACTGAAAATTGATCAGAAAGATTGTCTTGATGAAATCTCGGACAAGTTCAAAATTGGGTCATCTGGGGTCAAAAACTAGGTCACGGGGTCAAATCTTAGAAAAACCTTGTTTACACTCTAGAGGCCACATTTTTTGCCCTATCAACCTGAAATTTGCTCAGAATGATTAACTTTATGAAATCTCGGACAAGTTTGAAATTGGGTCATCAGGGGTCAAAAACTAGGTCACAGGGTCAAATCTTAGAAAAACCTTGTGTGCACTCTAGAGGCCACATTTTTTGCCCAATTAACCCGAAATTTGCTCAGAATGATTGTCTTGATGTAATCTTGGACAAGTTTGAAATTGGGTCATCTGGGGTCAAGAACTAGGTCACGGGGTCAAATCTTAGAAAAACCTTGTGTGCTTTCCAGAGGCCACATTTTTTGCCCAATCAACCATAAATTTGCTCAGAATGATTGTCTTGATGAAATCTTGCACAAGTTCGAAATTGGGTCATCTGGGGTCAAAAACTAGGTCACGGGGTCAAATCTTAGAAAACCTTGTGTGCACTCTAGAGGCCACATTTTTTGCCCAATTAACCTGAAATTTGCTCAGAATGATTGTCTTGATGAAATCTCAGACAATTTTGAAAATGGGTCATCCGTTTGAAAATGGGTCATCTGGGTCAAAAACTAGGTCACAGGCTCAAATCTTAGAAAAAGCTTGTGTGCATTCTATAGGCCCCATTTTTTGCCCAATCAACCTGAAAATTGATCAGAATGATTGTCTTGATGAAATCTCAAACAAGTTGGAAATTAGGTCATCTGGGGTCAAAAACTAGGTCACGGGGTAAAATCTTAGAAAAACCTTGTGTGCACTCTAGAGGCCACATTTTTTGCTCAATCAACCTGAAATTTGCTCAGAATGATTGTCTTGATGAAATCTTGGTCACGAGGTCAAATCTTAATTAAACCTTGTGTGCACCCTAGAGATCACGTATTTTGTCCAATCAACCTGAAAATTGTTATTATATCAGGTGAGCGCTTCAGGGCCAATGGCCCTCTTGTTTTTAGTAAATCAACACAGTAAATTAAATGTTCCATCAGTATATAGCTTGGCCCAGTTTAACCCTTTACCAAACAAGACTGAGATTTGACGTCCCACTTAGATATGGCTCGGGAAAACATTGAGACAAAAGAAGAAACTGCTTGATAACCAGCAGTTTCTCCTTTTGTCTCAATATTTTCTTGGCCAGAAGAGAAACATTTTGGCATTTTGTGATCATTTATTTTGTCGTTTGCAGCAGCTTTCAAATTGGACCGCCCTAAATTTTTGCCATTCTATTCTATTCTTTATTCTTAACCGCCAGTAATGGCGAACCCTAGAAATCTCTAGGTACAACATATTTAAACGCTACACCACATTTTACATACATATATAAGACCCTACACCGAATATACATCCTATCATCGTTACTGCAGATACATCAACCCACCACCATATTTACAAATGCATCTACAGTAACGCCTTCGAGAAGAGAGGCAGTGTGAACCTTGTTTACAAGTATCTCACTGCTACCCATTTATACAGCTGGGTAGACTGGGGCATTGCCAATTAAGTGTCTTGCCCAAAGACACACCTCCCCGGATAGGACTCGAACCCGGGTCCTCCGGGTTACAAGTCGAGTGCTCTCACCACTCGGCTATCGAGGCTGGACAAGGGATAAAGGGATAAAGAAATAATCCATGCTTTTCTGTGATTTGTTGTTCATGTAACCATGGTTTGAGTTAGGTGGCATTATGAAAAATTGACCAAACGCCGACTGTCAATCAAAAACATCGATTAGCCAATAGACGATCACAAAAATGTTATGCCCCAATTGTTCATCGTTGCACGTGGTTTTGTATCGATTTATCGACTGACAATCAAAACAATCGACATACCAATGGCAAAGAATTTTGTGCTAACAATAGACTAGGTTCACAGTTATGTTTTGATAAACCGTGTCGGTGTTGTTATAAAATCTCGTAACTACGGCTTAAATAAAGCCGTAGTTACGAGATTTTATAACAACACCTACGAAATACTACTTTGTTTGTCCGAATTTAAGTCACGATTAACTGGATAAAATCGTTCCCTTTTACCGACCACATGCACATTGTTTGCCTTAAATTCTATGTTGGGCGGAGCGATCTGTCGATTGGCGTTTGGTCAATTCTGCTGGATGTGGTAGGAATGTCTAAACTAGAAAAAGTACAGTACAGCTCGCATGTTTTCTGCCAAAAAACACTTTCCCACATGGAGAAAAAAAATATTCAGGTTTTTCCACTGCTAATTTCCAAATATCATTGCTAATCGCGGTGGCGGGTGGAAAATCGCGGTTAACACTGCGATCAGAGCAATTTTCCACCCAAATTACATGCAAATGCTGTTGTGTTTACTCTAACTTGCCTAAAAAATCTTGTGGTGCAATTTCATACATACAACAAGTTTCAAATCGTTCAAAACTATTTATTTATTTCCAGCTTCATAGATTGTTTATAAAAGAAGATCAAACTATTAACCCTTTCCCAAACAAGACCTGGTTTTGACGTCCCTGATAGAAAAGGCTTGGGAAAACATTGAATCAAAAGAAGAAACTGCTGATAACCAGCAGTTTCTCCTTTTGTCTCAATATTTTCTATGCCCTATTTTACACAAATTTTATCTTTAATAACTTCCATTTTGTCATTTGTGGCAGTTTATGAAGTAGATCACCCTAAAATTGTGCCGTTTGGGAAAGGGTTAAAGGAATCTCTATACAGACCATTGTAAGTGTTTTATCTAGCTCCAAACTTGGTATAAATACAGTTGCACTGCAGGTGATCTGTCAAGCTAAAAGTCTTAATGTTTTTATTTTCAGCTTCACAGATTCTGCTTGTATGTAAAAAAGGATGAAATTCAGAAAGGCAACTCCATACAGACCATTGTGTGTGCTGTAGGGAGCTCCAAACTTGGTCTAAATGTAAGTATGGCTTTTTATGCCCCCGTATCTAGAGATCGTTTGTCTGTCTGTCTGTCTGTCCGTCCATCCGTCTGTCTGTCTGAAAACTTAATGTTTGCCTTTTCTCCAAAAGTATTAAACAAACAAAGCTCAAATTTGGTATGCAACTTCCTTTCAATGATATCTATCTGTTCCATGCAATTTGACTTTCCTCAAGGTCATCTGTTAACACTTATCAACCCTTTACTCTACGAAAACTTAACATTTTAGAAAAATGGCCATTTTGTGGGCATTGGTGTTTCACAAACACATCTTGTTATACATGTATTGTGTTGGTTCACTCTTTCCCAAACGACAAAATTTTAGGGTGATCCACTTCAAAAAATGACAAAATGGAAGTTGTTAAAGATAGAATTTGTATAAAATATGGCATAGAAAATATTGAGACAAAGGGAGAAATTGCTGGTTATCAGCTGTTTCTTCTTTTGTTTCAATGTTTTCCCAAGCCTTTTCTGTTTGACGTCAAAACTTGGTCTTGTTCGGGAAAGGGTTTACCCATTACCAGACAGCAAGATTCCAGAAGTGTCAAAATTCAAAGATGTTGCAGGCAACAATTTCAGGTGAATGAAGTTTAAAATATTTTGATCTTTTGGGTTAGGAAACATTGTTGGAAATGAAGGAATTGCTTGTCAAAAGCAATTTCTTCATTTCCCCATTGTTTTCACTATCATTGTTCTTGTTATGCTTCAAAAGGTGTCACTGTTTGGGAATAGGTTTTAATTAATTTACTGAAAACATGACCTTTGTTTTTGAAAGTATGTGTAATTATTGGTTCAAACTTAATTCAAATTGGTCAAGTATTGGCAAAAATTATGGAAGATTTTCTGAAATTTTGTCGTTTCATGTGAACAGTGATTCCACACCATATCATCTAGCACCAAACTGGGTTAACCCTTTCCCAAACAAGACCTGGTTTTGACGTCCCTAATAGAAAAGACTTGGGAAAACATTGAAACAAAAGAAGAAACTGCTGATAATCAGCAGTTTCTCCTTTTGTCTCAATATTTTCTGTGCTATTTTGTGCACAAATCCAATCTTTTTTAACATCCATTTTGTCAATTATGGCAGTTTTTGAAGTAGATCACCCTAAAATTTTGTCGTTTGGGAAAGGGTTAAAAAGTTATGGAAGGTTTCTATAAATGAGCAGGATTCTTAAAATAAAGGGGTCTAAAGTGTCTTTATGACATACTCAGGGTCTAAATTGGTTCAACAATCCGTCCAATTGACATATGTCTTGCCCTATCAGATGGCTTGTAATGTAATTTGGATTTCAATCAATTTAGAATTGTTCATGAATATATTTCCAGATCAAAAAGATATATAACATTAAAAGCCATCTTAGTGGAAAACACCTATGTCTCGGCCAATCCGAGGGACTGTTACGTAATTAAACATTTATACTGTGAATTAGACAGTTTCGTGAATACAACACCTGGGGCCTGTTTTATGAACGATCTTACGACCATGTTTTTGTGACAAGTTCAACTGTGTAACAAAACTTCTGATTGCACAAGAAATCAGATTGGGCAATCAGGTTTGTTTATACAAGAAATTACATGAAAAAAATGTTAAATTGTTGATAATGCTGGCCCCAAATCTTCAAAGCTTCCAAAGATTTTAAAAAGCCTTTTTGAATGACTACACCAAATCATGTATAATTGGTAATGTACACATGTAATTTCATTGCAGCTGGACTTTGAGTCATCTGGTCTAGCCTGGGTGTCCCAGACAAAAGTGTTCACGGGAACCCTCAAACTTGATGACGTCTTCATCGCAAGAAACATCGGAATGTCGAAGAAAGAAATGAAGATGGCTGTGTTCAACAAAGCTTTAGACATTTTGACAACCAAGTCGGTGGACGAGATTTATAATTTAAAGGATGAAGGCGCAGATTATTACAAGTTTGTGGATTTTTAACCCATTTCCAAATGATGCAAATTTAGACAAAATGAGAGCTAATAAAGATAAGATCTGGGTACATTGTAGCACAGAAAATGTTGAGGCTAAAGGAGAAAATGCTGATTGTGGGACGTTCTTATCCTACATATTAAGGTGATGCCATAAACATTCGATAGTGAATGTTTTTCACATTGCCTAAATAATTCTGGCAGTGCATGAATCTCATTAGGGCAGGGCTTCTGAAATCTTTAACTTGGCTACTTGTCCATGCTTGTTTGTTTGACAAATGTTAGTTGTCCGTATGAACAATAAAGAGCAAAATGTTGTCAAATTCTACTTGTCCGTAACCCCATTGGGACAACCTGGGCAACACGGGCAATGGATTTCACAACCCCTGTAGGGGTAGACTACCATAAGTTTCAGACAATTCTAGGAACGTAATTGACAAGGGTATATATGAAATTCTTTTGAAAGAATATTGACCTGATCCCACATAATGATACTTTTTGCAGCTTCACAAGATGAAGTTTTTGGATAGCATTTTGGGAAATGAAGAAATAGCTTGCATAAATTGCTTGTGACGAGACTTTATTTTCATTTCATACAATGTTTTACTACCCAGAAAGCCCAAAGAATGTAATACATGTATTTCATTCACTTGAAATTGTTGTTTGCAATATCTTTGAATACAGACAAGTCTAAAACTGTTCCGTCTCATAATGTGTTTAACATTGTACAACAAAAGCCTTTTTACATAATTTAGGGACCAAGTTCTTGGAGATTTAAAAGACAAATCCAAGGATCATAAAAACCATACAACCCGGGAAAGTGAAAATCCGATTGTGAAGTTTGTCAACTACTAGTATGTTAAGGTACTCCACCCATTGGTATATGTGACCCGTCACGCTAAAAGGGACCTTATCCGAACTCCAAAAATCCACATTTTGACAAACTTGTCAGACTCGCCACTGGTCAACCAAATACCATATGCGAAAAATGAAAATATATATAGTAAGATAGGGAAAACATTCCTGATTTAGAAAATAACATAAAAGTGAAAAATGTCAGCCCTAGTCTGGCTGCGCGGACTGCGCAGACTGACTAGGGTCGATATTTTTCACACATCCGATAAGGTCCCTTTTAGCATGATGGGTCACAAATACAAAATAACCAACCTAATAAAGACCCTTTAACCTTTCAGGGACAAAATTCTTGGAGATATAAAGGAAAAACCCATAAAAGGCAAGAAACCGACAACTACGGAAGGTAACAGTCCCTTGGTACAGCTGGTCAACTATGTTAAGGTATGCCATCCATCAGTAGATGCCAATCACTTCATGCAATTGACCAAACGCCGACTGTCAATCAAAAACATCGATTAGCCAATGGACGATCAAAAAAATGTCATGCCTTTGGCAAAGAATTTTGTGCTAACAATAGACTAGGTTTACCGTTATGTTTTGATAAACCATCGGTGTTGTTATAAAATCTCATAACTACGGCTTAAATCAAGCCGTAGTTACGAGATTTTATAACAACACCTACAAAATACTATTTTGTTTGTCCTAATTTACATCAAGAATAACTAGATAAAATTGTTCCCTATTAACGATCACATCCCCATTGTTTGCCTTAAATTCTATGTTGGGCGGATTGATCTGTCGATTGGCGTTTGGTCAATTTTGGGCTTCATAATTATGTGGCAAAGGAATTGACAAGGGTATCCTTTGTCAATTTCAGTAGCCATGGATGAGGCCTTGAAATTCACAAGGGTATACCATTGTCAAATTTTGCTGCCATGGATGACACCTGAGGCGCGTTCTTTAGAGCGAGATTTTTGAAGATTTCTTAAGGTGTTTTAGATAAAGCGTTTTTAAGACTGAGATTCTTTGAGTTGTTCCGAATGTTCCATACTTTATACAAATGACGTCATTATGACATCATTTGTATAAAGTATGGATCATTCGGAACGTCACGGTTTTTAGATTACGGAGCGTTCGGAACCACTCGGTCAATTTTCTTTATATCGTTTCTACAGAGTTGACCGAGGGTTCCGAATGAAGTAAAGAGTAATGGCGCCTCCCATTAAGCGACTTAAAAATCTTGCTCAAAAGAACGCTTTATCCTAAAATATCTTAAGAAATCTCAAGATATCTCAAGAAATCTCGCTCTAAAGAACGCGCCTCTGAAGATGCATTAACCCATTACCACACAGTGACTCTTTTTGATTCCCGACAAGAAATTAGCTCGGGAAAACTTTGTGAAAAATGAAGAAATTGCTTAGGCAAGCAATTTCTTCATTTCCCACAATGTTTTCCACCCTAAAAGACCAACAGATTTTTAATTTCCTGAACTTAAAATTGCCATTTGCAACATCCTTGAATTTGGTAGAGTCGAAAATTTTGCCATTTGGTAATGGGTTAAATGTTTTGTAGATAATGATCTGTTTTAATCAGTAAGAGAGCAAAAACACTTTTCTCTAGCAACAGTCAGGGGCAGATAATGTGTAGTGTTAACATGTTGGACTTGTAACAGAGGTTGCAGGTTCTATCCCCCGCCTTTTAGTCCGTCGGATGAAATCAAATAAGGGGGCTATTTAAGGAGTTCGCTGCACCCCCCTTGGTACCAAGGTTGTTATATACCATTTTAAAGCTTGAAATATGCTGGGTACGATGCACAATGTTGTCAAGTTGTAAACCTGTGCAGGTCCCGAGAAAACGCACAAATATGTGGGTGGGGTAAGATAACATTTGAATTATTTGAAATGCATTTGAAAAATAAAAGTCGTCTAAAACCAAAAAACTGTGAAATGTACCCATTCGAATTCATACGATTGTCATTGAATAAACCAGAAGAGACATATAAAACACATTTCAACCGGTTATACATAGAAATAAGGCTTATATATTTCGTCAATTTGAATATGGTGGGTGGGGTAATTTTCACACAGTAAAACACTTGGACACAAAAACAAATTATCGCATTATTGTTCCATGAAACGTTGTACAACCGTTTTTAGTTTAAATACAACATATTTGGATCTTAGTAAAACATGTTTACCAGAAATCTAATCGGATATACACAAGAAACGGCTCTAGGCTTATCTTGAAAGTACCGTATAGCACTTTATTTCTGCGGGGTCCAAATTCTGCGGTTTTTCCAGAAATCAGGCGGGTTAAATTTCTGCGGAACATATTTCTGCGGTCTCTCATTTTGCACAATCAAAGATTTTATTTCTGCGCTACCAAATCAGTTTTAGTCAGTATCAGACATAGTTTGAAAGACGATTTCTAATTATAAAGGGATAATCCCATTCATTTACCAGTATCTATATAAAGGCGTTATGGGAAACAATGCCGTATACAGATAGGTGTGAAAAGACGTGTCAAACTGTTACCAATCAGTCAAACTTGTTAAATCATTGTTTATTGATGAACTAAAATGTCTTATCTACACCTAAGTTAAAACCGTAGTTATACCATTTTTGAATAGGAAAGCACTCCGTTGTTATGATTTTGTTCTTTCCATCGGATAGTAACAGTTTAACTTGTCCATGTACTGGCTAAAATTACAGAATGAACAACCTCTACATTCAGGATTAATATTCTGCGGATTTTATTTCTGCGGTGCCGTCCACGACCGCAGAAATAGCAGAAATAAAGTCCCCGCAGAAATAAAGTGCTATACGGTACCCCCTATTTCCCAGTAAATTACAACATCGTCCGTCAAATAATTTCAAATAAGGCGAATTTGTATGGAGATTGTTGCACCCATTACCCCTGATGTACCAAGACTGTTACATACCATTTTAAAGCTTAGAATATGCTGGATACAATGTACAATGTTGTCAAGTTGTAAACCTGTGCAGGTCCCGTGTAAACAAATACATATGTGGGTGGGGTACGATAAGATACAATTTATTTGAAATGCATTTGTCATATAAAAAACGTTTTAAACCCAACAACTTAGGAATATACTCATTCAAATTCATAAAATTATTATGGAATAAAGCAGAAGAGACATGCAAAACACATTTCGACCGATTATACGAGGTAATAAAGCTCAGATAGCTCGTCAAATTGTATATGGTGGGTGGGGTAAATTTATACAAAGTAAAACACTTAGCCACACAAACAAATAATCGCACTATTGTTCCGTGAAACGTTTGTACAACCGTTTTTAGATTGAAAACAACTTATTTGGATCTTAGTTAAACATCTATACCAAATACTTAATCAGTTATAAACAAACTACTTTCTAGGCTTTTCTTAAATGTGCCTCCTATTTCCCCGATATTACAACGTCGTCGTCAAATGATTTCAAATAAAGGGGGAGGTTAAGGAGATCTCTGCAACCCTATCCCCCGATGCACCAAGGTAGTTAAATACCATTTTAAAGCTTAGGATATGCTGAATACAATGAACGATGTTGTCAAGTTGTAAACCTATGCATGTCGCGTGTAAACAAATACATATGTGGGTGGGGTAAGATAACATATAAGTTATTTGAAATACATTTGTCAAATCAAAATTGTCTTAAACTCAACCATTTAGGAATTAGCACTTTCAAATTCATAAAATTATCATTGAATTAACATGAAGGGATATACACAAATCGTTTCGATTGATTGTAGGCAGAGATGATGCTCAGATATTTCGTAAAAATGCCTATGGCGGGAGTGTTTCATACTAAGTGATATACATAGCAACACATACAAATGATCGCATTATTGTTCTGTGATTTAACGTCAGTCCAACTGTTTACAGATACCATGATGTACCCATGTTGTTTTATACCATTTCAAAGCTTGAAATAGGCTGAAAAGGATGCACAATGTTGTCAAGTTGTAAACATGTGGAGGTCCCATGTAAGCATACAAAAATATATGGGTGGGGTAAGATAATATATTTTTGAAAAACAATTGTCAAATATAAATCGTCTTAAACTGACAAGAAATGTTCCCACACTTCAAATGCATGCAATTATTATTGAAATGACCAGAAGCGATATACAAAACACATTCAAATCGGTTATACGCAGAAATAATTCCATATAGTTAGTCAATTTGCATTCGGTTGGTGTGTGCTTGGGGGGTAATTTATACACAGTTAAATACTTAGCAACACAAACAAATAATACTATTATTATTCCGTGAAACGTTTGTACAACCATTTATAGATTAAATACAAATTATTAGTACAACATCTTCACCCAATTGAACAGATATAAACAAGAAACAATAGTTCTAAGTTGCTCCCATATGTTCGATCTTCACCTCTTACTTACAATAATCTCTGCTTTAACTATCAATAGTCATATAGCAAAATACATATTGTATGGAGTCCCTGGAAAGTTCATCTGAGCAAGAACATCTTTTGAAAATATTTTAGCATTTTTGATATAAGATAATTGTATTGATTTGTGAATGAAAAAAAAATGCTGTGGTATCATTGGACAACACACTAATAACATGATGGCGTCCAAGATGACGGCAAACAGCAGATTTACACACGGAAAAGGCACATACAACATTCGTTTTGTTTCTAAATTGATGTGGAAAAATAATACAAATGAGCCAGGATCTGGAAAAACGTCCATTAAGGCTTTTGAGCCCAACATAGACCCAGATCAGCCTGTGCATACACACAGTCTGATCAGGATCCATGCTGTTCTCTAGTAGCTTCTTCGTGACCTGTAGTAGCTTAAAGAGAGCAGCATGGATGCATATTGGACTGCATTTGACAACAGGCTGATCTTCAAATTCAAGTTTTGAAAATGCTATAAGGGACATTTTTCCAGATCCTGGCTCAAATAATTATAAGGACAGCAAAGATTAAAAAAGATGTATATTATTATGTCAACTTGAAATCGAGAATACAGTCCGTTAATGATTAATACAGGGACGTATTTTATTTCTGAATGACACTTTTCTGAGTAAAAGACTTCCACGGGCTAGGCAAAAAAAAATATTTTAGAGAATGGCTTTGTTGAGTTCATGTTTCCCCTTATTTTGTACATTTCTTGATATTTTTTTCTTATTTATTAATCAATTAAAAATGAGAAATGAGGTGCACAATTCAGCTATTGTGATCAACTGGGCTTGCAATTTATCTCTTCTATTTGCACTACCGAATAAATCAGACCATTGTATCAAGAGTTAAGTGTCCTCAAAAAATGCTTAAAGGCTTTTTTGTCTTAGCTTACACCTATATCAGGGCTCCGGAAATCCGATAAAATGTCGGTCTGGACTGGATTTCAACTTCTGAGACCGATTGAAATCATCAAATCAGCTGACAAAATCGGTCCAAAAATTGTCCACAATTCATAAAAGTCAACATGAAAAGTAACGAAATCAAGGGTTTAACACCAAAATTAGGAGGTGCCAGAAACCGATAATTAACCCGAATGCATGCTAGCAGTTACCTGAAGTTTCACGGATGAATGATCTCGGATTGAGGTCTTTGCCAAACACTAGACTGGTTCCCGTCTCTGATCTCACTATGTTGTATAAATCATCAATCGATGGGTACCAGTATGTGAATCCGTCCTTTGAGATTTCTATTCTCCCAACCACAGTTTTCGGTTTCGAATTGATAACGTTAATCCGAGTCTTCTCTGACGTAAATACGCTCTTTGATATTATGATTTTTCGCTATTTAAATAGCGAAAAATCATAATATCAAAGAGCGTATTTACGTCAGAGAAGACTCTGATTATGATAACGTGAGCTGATCCTTTTTTCCAAATAAGGCAAATAAGTTTACAAACTGCGCGTGAGACACCATGCAGGTGCGTGATTACGAGAGATGACGTATCACGGCTTCAGTTTAAGTCTGCAAATTTAAACCTTCCCTCGACTGTTTTGGAACTTAAAAAATCACACAGAACATTCGCGAATAGTCTACTAGATTTTATTTACACTGAGTCGATGGTACATTCACAAATACAGAAAGAAAAAAGCTTAGAAACACAATTCCTAGATCTATCTACTTAGCGTGTCACTCGCGAGATTTCTATCAGCCATAGCAGACGTGAATTACATCTGTCGTTTCTTGTTCAATTAATATTTATTATTCATCTGGACATGAAAATCCACATTCAAACCACAAAATAGAATGACGTAAATACAATTTGTGTCGTAAATATGATTTACACGAGGGAGGTAATTAGATCCGTTTGACCTACATCGGATCACGTGATGTTTTATAGTTGGGGAACATCTCAAACACTCCGCGCGTTTTCAAAACTAAATCTAGGAAAAAAACTTCAGATGTCGCCTTACAGCGATTTCATTATTTCACGTAAGAGTGATTAAATTATTTGTCATTCCCAACATAACATAGACGAAACTGCCGGAAGTGTCTAATTATGCAATTACGGCGTTTTAACAAAGTGAAAGTAGAATTTTGTCACTAGTTTTCGTGCACCTTTCACTCGAGCTACAGATCACAATTTAGTTTGATCATCGGAAATTGAAACATGAAAGAGAAGGTAGCCCCAATTGTTGTATGAATGTTTTTTGGGGGGGGGGGTTCCTATTGCATCGACGGGGGGGGGGGGGGGGGGGGGGGGGGGATGAATTACGACGTGGACCGATTCAGATTTCGAAATTTCCGGAGCCCTGACCTATATGTTATGTTTTTACCAAACTTTGGAGACTTACACATTACAATGAGTTTTATAGCTGTTACATGACTGACGCCCATAGTTATCACAATCACTGCAGTCACCATGATTGTAAGCTGTTATGGGTGAAGTTCAAAATAATGAAGTTTTTATTAAAAACAGAGCCTGAATGAATATTTTCGTAAGAATAATGTTCTTCTTGGATTAAAACTATGCATTTTGATGGTGTTAAACACCATAGAAAATTTCATGAAAATCGAACCAACCAAACCAAAGTTACGGCGAAAAATATGCCCAAAAATGTCCCAAGTGCAACGTAAAAAGCGTGACATTTTGATACATTTGTCAATTTCAAACGTTGTTTTAAGAAAAGCGTGATGTTTCATGTACCTAAAAGATCCTGCAATTGGAAAGTCATCAATTAAACTCAAGGTTCTAATTAATTCAGTTATGTGGCACCATATTTGCTAGTTCAAAATTAAGCATTAATGATGATACCCCCTGTAAAAAATGTGTCCTTCCGAATAACAAATTTAGAATTTGATCAAATACATTTCATAATTCATCATCAATATACACTTTGAAAGGTATCCGAGGCATAGCAGTATGTCTTAAGATTAATTTTCAATTGCAAATAAGCTAATCTGGAGCAAGATGTGTCAGAAAATAGCGTCTTTAAACTGCTACCTGAATTTGTCCCAAGTGCAACGATTTGAGGTTTTAGATCCATAAAAGAAGCATTGCCTGTCTAACATGTTGTTTTTCCTCATTTTTCAGATCAGCAAGTCAGAAAATATAATTCACTGGTAATTCTTTGCAATTCTTTGCATGCTGTCTTCCTAAATTTTGCCGAAAGTAATGTCCCAAGTGCAACGCGTTTTTCTAAGCAAACCCAGAGCATTGTGAAACTTTAAAAACAAACTGAACTTGCCATACTTTGGTTATATCTTATTGTTAAAGTATACATCTATCAAATAACAGCATTGGAAAAAAATTGTTATGTCGTACGGAGAAATTATTTGGAAATGAGTAGCTTATTTTGGCGATAAGTACATTCAGTGGTGTTTTTTTCAGGACTGAAAACTTGCAAAACACACTTTTTTGCTTTCATTTATCGCTCATTCAATGTTACTGTCAGACACAACAATAACTTAAGCTTAACTGTCTGTGGACATGTTTGAGTAACTGTTTTACAACGAACCTTGAAACGTTGCACTTGGGACAAAAAAATCTAAAACAAGAAAATCCATGCAGGAATCTTTATTTTTCCAAAGAAATTGAGCTGATATGCAAAGAAAATGAAGAAACTAACTATAAAACGTCCCTTTAAAGGAAAACAACTGGACACAAAATAATAAAATGAACCAATCAAGACAAATATTTGGTTCATATTAGGTATGTGCCTGCTTAGAATGAAACAAGTGTCTATTCATGATGCAGAATATGTTTTAAATGGTGTAGATTATGTTTGGTATTTCTGATGCTAAGAGATAATCTCAAAGGAACACAGTTGTTACTTTTTAGAAGATCAATACAACTACAGTTAGACCGTTGCACTTGGGACGTAATTGATATTTATGCTTTTTACTTTTTTCAGTACAGAATTTATTAATCTTATCAATTGATTCAAACTTTGTCGTCAGTTCATCAAATTTGTCCTATTTTACTATATTCTGACGTCAAACACTGTGTCATGTTTGTTATTTGGCATTATCCAATGAAAGTCTACGCCAATGGTAATCACATACTCTGAGTGACATACATCCAAACATTTATAAGCATCGGATGAAATCAAACTTTCTTGTTCGTCAATTCAAACAATTTACTTTTAGTAGTTAATGGTGTCACATGAGCTTTATAAACCCGGTAGGAAACTGTAACAGCCTTTTATTTTTTATTCCATTGACAGCTTATGACTTGGCAATGAAATCTCTTACTGGTCTCCAGATTAGGCGAGATTGGCATCGGTTAAAACGTTAACTTATGTGCAGAGAGTACCTTTTTTACAAGCCTGTAAAATTACATAACTTTTTATCAATAAACTAGACAAACGAAGCTTTCAAATCAATTTAAATTCAATTTCAAAGGATTTCAAAATATCTACAATACACAAACTTCAAAAAGACGCCTTTAAAGAATACTTTGCATGGTACCAAAGTCAATCTAAACTGACATGATTCCACACCTTACATTTATCATCATTAATGGTGTTACCCTCACTCATTATCATGTTTATATGAAATAAAAATATGATCTTTTTTAACCAGGAAACCTTAAATTCGAAGAATCTGATTTTTGTCCCAAGTGCAACATTTTATTACCAAAGATAATTTATTATGCTGATGACCAGTCTTAGGATTTTCTGAGGTTTAAGGAATATCAAATTTACAATATTATGACTTATTTCTTTGATTTACTATCATTTTCAAACCAATGGAAAACAACCAGCGTGATAAGCATACATAAACTATAGCATTCAATTCTAAGGGAATAGGTGTGCTGTTTTGAATATCTTTCATACTCAAAGTTAAAATTTCTTACATGTAATAGCTATTCGACATACATATGGCACATAAACACTAAGATATTAAGTGAAAAGTGTTCTTTTTTGCTACAAAAAGCATTATTGACATATTTTTGTCCCAAGTGCAACGCATTGAAAAAAATGGGCAGCTTTTTGGAGGTCATGTTTTACCAGATTTAATCATTGTATTGCTTCGAAATTTTCAGAGCTGTTTCGGAGTGTATTGAAGTTAAATAAAAATATATAAATTGCAATATATATGGAGAAATCAAATGAGTGGGATAACTTTTATGGGTAGAAACAAGGAATTTCAGGTAAAAATTATGAAAAAATGGCGAAAAAATATTTTTTTCAAGGAATTTGCAGAAATTAACGTTTTAGAATTATGAAACAAGATATATTCAATTGAACTTGACAAATGTTTTATTTCAAATATGTATGTAACAACTTTGTGGTGCTCTGCTAAAGAAGTACTGTGTTTTGAAATAAAGTGCCATTAATTACAAAACCATGTATGTTGCAGAAACATGGATACTTTCAGAGAGTGTTCGCAATTAATTTCCGAAACTTCAACATCCTTAGTAATTATTTATACTAAAACTTAACAGCTACAAGGCAGTTTGATTTTTTACCCCAATGTCACACTTTGACTTCATTTTTATGAACTTCACCCTTATTGTGCAATTACGTGCACCGGTAGCACATCTCTGGTGTGAATCACCACAAAAGAATCTCTGCAATATTTTTTCTGATTACAATCTAATTGTTATTAGATTGAGACTGACAATTGCAATTCTTGAGTGAAAATTCCCAATGAGCACCCAGATTTTCCCACAATAAGGCAATCTCTTCATTTACAAACGTTTTGAAGTTTTGATGAATGTTCTTAAACAAGAGTATTTACAAGTGTAATTTACATACATACAGTCTAATTGTTAGCTGTTATACATGTTTTAGTTTTTTCCCAATTTACGACAAAACGTCGCTATTTGCCCAATTCGACCGGCCCAGGGTCAAAACAGAAATTTGAAACAAGACCTCGGGACACTGACATCAGTTTTTTCATTTGAAAGAAGTTAGTTTAGTTGATTTTTTTCCCATTTTTGAGGTCCAATATTGAAGAAAGTTGGATTCATTTAGAAGAAATCCTGGATCCACCGCAGCCTTTTCTTGGTGTCATCGATTGAAATGTATTTAGTAGATCTCTTCAGGTAATTTCAGTTATAATTCCATGCATTTGAATGAGAACATTTCTAAAAGGGTGGGTTTAGGACGATATATAGTTGACAAATGCATTTAAAAAATGTCTATCTTACCCCACCCACATATTTGTGTGTTTCCACGGGACCTCCACATGTTTACAACTTGAGGACATTGTGCATTGTATCCAGCATATATCAAGCTTTAAACTGGTATGTAACAGCTTTGAGAAATTGTGGTCGGCTGCAGCAACTCCTTCAATAGCCAACATGAGTGATATCATCTAAATGACTATGTTGTAACTTACAGGGAGCATATTCAAATGCAGTCTAAAACCCTGTCTTGTATACATCTGTTAAGATATTGGGTGAAGGTGTTTTACTAAGATTCAAAAAAGTTTGTATTTAATCTATAAACGGTTGGACTGACATTTCACAGAACAATAATGCTATTATTTGTTTGTGTGGCTACGTATATTACTCTGTATAAAACACCCCACCCGCCATGTGCAATTTTACGAAATATATGAGCATTATTTCTGCATATGATGAATTGAAACGTTTTCTGTATATCCCTTCAATTTTATTCAACAATAAGTTCATTAATTCGAATTTGCTAAGCCCTAAGTTGTTGGGTTTAAGACAATTTCAATTTGACAAATGTTTTTCATATAATTTGTTTCTTATCTTACCCCATCCACATAATTATGTGTTTACACGGGACCTACACAGGTTTACAACTTGACAACATCGTGCATTGTATCCAGCATTTTCCAAGCTTTAAACTGGTATATAACAGCCTTGGTACATCAGAGGTTAGGGGTGCAGAGATCTTAAAAACCTCCTTATTTAAAAATCATTTGACGGACGATATTGTAAGGGGGTGTCTCACGAATAGGAAAATTAACATGGGAGTCTGCCCACGCTCGGAATTTAATGAAATTTGGCGTGAAGTTAGTACACTAGATAACGGTTCATATTCATGAAATGTTTCAAATCGCACATTCCAGAAAACAATTTTTTCGGAATTTTAAGTTTTCACTATGAAAAAAGAGGGTACCCTGATTAAAACAGTGTGCAAGCGTTATGGTTGTTAGTTTCATCGCGTAATTTATTCTAAAATATTGCCCAGTAGTCCGTGATCCTGTATGAAACAAAAATATATATAATTATGTACAAAAATATTGTTTTATATCAACTTATATAAGGGGGTAACCCAAAAATTCATTGTTTTTAAATATTTTAAGCAAATTCTGTTCAAAAATTTTCTTTGTTCCAGTTTTTGTCAAGATTTGAAAATTATGTAAAAGTTGCGCACAAATACGAGGGACGGTCGGAAAGTAGTTGGACTTTTGCCTAGTTCTCTAAAACCATTCAATTTTTTTACAAAATTCTTCCTACACTGTTTGAACAAATTGTACATCTATGTCTATACATTTTTGCCATCTTCATGGGAGCTTTATTTTTCCCATTATTAACCATGACGTAGACCCACTGTATTAGGTACAGTTTAACAGTCGGTATCAAAGGTGTCCTGGTCTCAAAATTCTTCCCAGTAAACGTTTTCTTCGGTTCTAGACACAAAAGTGTCGAGATCTGGGTTATAAGAATGGTAGAACAACTATTGTCATGTGTAATAGTTGATAATCTCCACTGTAGATGAGGTGGTATGGGAGCGCGCGTAATCGTGGAGTAGGGAACATTTTTCTTTGCTAATCTGGGACGCGTTTACTTGACCATTTATTCTTAGATTTTTTAATTACTTCAGAATTGTACTTCGCAATGACAGTTTTTACTATTTGACATAAAATGAGTAACTATCAATCCTCGTGAATCCCCAAAAGCAACAAATATGACTACCAACCGAAGGTAACAGATTAATCTTTTCTGGGGTGGGGAACCAGCTCGTTTTCACGAATGCTTTGACTGAGATTTTATCCCAAGTTCGGAATTATGAACCTGCATTTAATCTTCAGTGATAATTAGTTAAAAGAATTAACTCCTTCGCGTTAAAATGACTAAAATGTTCTTTTGTATTGGTTACCCTTGTCGTCCCTCTAACAAATATCCTAAGGTACATAAAACACCTATCACATATAAGTGGACGGGATATTGTATAAACACAACTATCTTTGAAAATAAACAGACCACATTATTGGCAAATGGATATAGATTCCAACAATATATAATGTGTTTATACAATTGCAAATGAAGAGACAGGACCACGAAAAGTCCAACTACTTTCCGACCGCCCCTCGTATACTGATGATTATCATGAAATATCGAGAAAAAATAAAACCGGTAAAATGTTGCTTTTGGAATTTCCCCCTGAATAGTGCACATTTCCAAGAATGGACAAAATTAAGATTTTTTAAAAATGACTTTTTTCAAATGTTTTGTTTACTTTTTTGGTTATTTTAGTTTACCTGAGGATAAATCAAGATGCAAGGCATTTTTTAGGTTATTTCCTGTCATCTGTCTGTGTGTCTGTCTGTCTGTTGGCATTTTCTCAAAAATCCTTTTTTCTCCCAATCTAATATGTAAATCTTTTTGAAACTTGATAAAAAGTAACCTTAGGTTAAAGGAGTACAACTCTGTGTATTAGAATTTCTTTTTGTCATAAACTTTTGTTGCTGTGGCAGCATACAAGGGGAAACATTTCATATGATAAAAATAAGCTCTTTTTGTAAAGCTTTACACAGCCATGATGTTTTAAATTTTGTATGTAAGTTTGCTAAGGGGTAGAATTCAAAGTTGGTTACAATATTTTTGTCCAGGGTCACATTAGATCTTGTCCCAGGTGTATCTTCCTTACAAAAAAGAGAGGAAATTTTCTATAAAAATCATTTTGAATTAATCAAGTCGGCTGTGATTCATGAAAGCTAACATCAAGAGTTATTTATAGATCTTTTGAAACATGAGAAAGCAAATAAGAAAAAGCACCAATTTCTCTGATGGCATTTGACAATCGTGCAAAAGTGAAAATATTGTTGTGATGCATAAGAAACAGATAATCCAGCTCCCATGTGACTTTTAAGGGCTATTGATGGCTAAACAACATGTTAATCATATGACATCATTGAAATGTGTATAAATTGAGTATCAATACAGGTTAAGCAATGGTCAGAAAAATAATTTGAGGAAATAATTGCACCCTGTTTTATCCCAATAGGGCCACGTTTTGAAATAAACAAGCACATTTTCAACTGTGTAACCGAAAAGATATAATGCTGTAACAGTCTTTTACTGAATCATAGGGGCCTTCCATATCATGTTAGTTCATTACGGGCGCTTAGAGCAGAAATATTTGGTTATGTATTGGTTACCCGGAAGGGCACGTTATGATGCTTTACCGTACCGGTTCTAAGCATTTGGCTTGACATTTATTGCATGTCATAGTCTCACTAAAAATGGTGCATAGACAATGTGACCAAATAGTAAAGAAAACTTGCAATGTGTATATGTATGCCTATCTTGGCTTCCATACATGCAATTTTGTAAATATAAGTAATATTAATATTAATTCTATGTTTTTTCCAATGAGTTTTTTGGGCATGAATATTGCTTTAGGTTTGTACTGTATGCTACAGTTGATTTTACTGAATATAAAAATGTTTTTAGGAGCACAATCAAATTTCTACTGAACACCAAGTTTTGGACCAAAACATCACCTTCATCAATAATATGTATTATATGACATTGTTACCGGTTTTGGATTTCTATATAAGTTGGCTCCAAGTAAGAGGAAATATGTAGCATGTTTTTGTGATGATATGGAATCTTGACAAAGACTGCAACATACTTAACTTTGGAATTCAATTTTACTCTTTTCCAAAATTTTGCTGACGAATATGCATTTTTTCATGATTAATTCAATAAAAAACATTCATAATAATTTCCTAAAATACCTTTTCTGGTATGAATGTAATGCCTTATGTGTCTCGGATCAAATTAAATTGACAGATCTTGAAAATACACAAAACTAAAGTTTTGCGACACATGAAAAAGGGGCCATGTTTCATGTCATAGTGGGAATAAGTCAAGGTGGCTTTTTGGAATCCAGTTTGGATTATCTAAGAAACTAAATGCATTTTCATAGCTTGTATATGGTCCTTTATCACCATGCAGAATTAAAAGAAAATTCATGCATGGGCAGATTTGAGACAACCCCTTTACAGGGAAATATGGTCGCTTTCAAGATAAGCCTAGAACTGTATCTTGTTTATCTCTTATACAATATTTAGTGAAGATTATTTACCAAGATCCGAATAAGTTGTATTTAATCTAAAAACGACTGTACAAATGTTTCATGGAACAATAAAGCGATTATTTGTTTGTGTGACCAAGTGTTTTACTGTGTATAGATTACCTCACCCACCATATGCAATTAGACGAGATATCTGAGCCTTATTACCTCGTATAATCGGTTAAAATGTGTTTTGCATGTCTCTTCTGCTTTATTCCATAATAGTTTTATTAATTTGAATGAGTACATTCCTAAGTTGTTGGGTTTAAAACGATTTTTGTCGAGCCCGCTTGCGGTGAGCTCGACATAGTTGTCACAATGGCGGTTCGGTGTATGTGCGTTAGTGCGTTAGTGCGTGCGTTAGTGCGTGCGTGCGTTAGTGCGTGCGTCCGTCCGGATGGAGCTTGTCCGGGCCATAACTTCACCATGGATGGAGGGATTCAGAAATAACTTGGCACAAATGTCAAGCTCAGTAAGGCGGAGTGTCACGTGCAAGAACCAGATTCCAAGCTCAAAGGTCAAGGTCAAACTTGGAGGTCAAATGTCAAAAATGAGAAGATTTTTGCTTGTCCGGGCCATAACTTCACCATGGATGGAGGGATTCAGAAATAACTTGGCACAAATGTCAAGCTCAGTAAGGCAGAGTGTCGCGTGCAAGAACCAGATTCCAAGCTCAAAGGTCAAGGTCAAACTTGGAGGTCAAATGTCAAAAATGAGATGATTTTTGCTTGTCCGGGCCATAACTTCACCATGGATGGAGGGATTCAGAAATAACTTGGCACAAATGTCAAGCTCAGTAAGGCAGAGTGTCGCGTGCAAGAACCAGATTCCAAGCTCAAAGGTCAAGGTCAAACTTGGAGGTCAAATGTCAAAAATGAGATGATTTTTGCTTGTCCGGGCCATAACTTCACCATGGATGGAGGGATTCAGAAATAACTTGGCACAAATGTCAAGCTCAGTAAGGCGGAGTGTCGCGTGCAAAAACCAGATTCCAAGCTCAAAGGTCAAGGTCAAACTTGGAGGTCAAATGTCAAAAATGAGATGATTTTTGCTTGTCCGGGCCATAACTTCACCATGGATGGAGGGATTCAGAAATAACTTGGCACAAATGTCAAGCTCAGTAAGATGGAGTGTCGCGTGCAAGAACCAGATTCCAAGATGAAAGGTCAAGGTCAAACTTTGAGGTCAAATGTAAAAAATGAGTTGATTTTTGCTTGTCCGGGCCATTCCTTAACTTGGCACAAATGTCAAGCTCAGTAAGGCGGAGTGTCGCGTGCAAGAACCAGATTCCAAGCTCAAAGGTCAAGGTCAAACTTTGAGGTCAAATGTAAAAAATGAGTTGATTTTTGTAGAACCAGATTGCTAGCTCAAAAGTAAAGGTCAGAATTTTAGGTCAAATATCAAAAATGAGTTGATTTTTGTTGAGCCCGCTTGCGATGAGCTTGACAAAGTTGTCACAGTGGCAGTTTGGTGTATGTGCGTGTGTGCGTCTGTCCGGATTATGCTTGTCTGGACCAAAATTTGGTCATTACTTGGGGGGAATTAAAATAATTTGGCATGAATATTAACCATCATGAGGTGGAGTATCTCGTTATAAATACATAGACATGTAATATTTTGTGAACAATAAACTGTCTCACCATGATCCCCATCATTCCAACTTATTTTGTCCCCACTTTTACAACGCCATTGTAATGACAGCTGTAGACATAGGTATGGTCTTCTTTCTTCAAAATGAGCGGGCTCGACATGTTGCCCTTCGGCATCTAGTTATATGACAAATGCATTTCAAATAAATTATATCTTATCTTACCCCACCCACATATGTATTTGTTTACACGGGACCTGTACAGGTTTACAACTTGACAACATCGTACATTGTATCCAGTGTATTTCAAGCTTTAAAATGGTATGTACCATCCTTGGTACATCGGGGGTTAGGGGTGCAACGATCTCTATACAAATCCGCCTTATTAGTCCCCTACCGGTGTTCACACCGGAGGGGACTATAGGTTTGCCCTCCGTCTGTCCGTCCGTCTGTCCGTCCGTCTGTCCGTCCTTCTGTCTGTCCGTCCGTCCGTCCGTCTGTCCGTCCGTCTGTCCGCTCAAATCTTGATCCCGCGATAACTTAATAACTAAGCAAGCGTTTTTGACGAAAGTTGGTATATGGCTAGATGGCAATGTGTAGATTATGCACATCATTTTATTTTTGTTTTTCGACTTAAATTGAGGTTGCTATGGTTACGGAAATAGTGAAAATATGGCCAAAAATGGGATCCTGCGATAACTTAATAACTAAGCAAGCGTTTTTGATGAAAGTTGGTATATGACTAGATGGCAATGTGTAGATTATGCACATCATTTTATTTTTGTTTTTCGACTTAAATTGAGGTTGCTATGGTTACGGAAATAGTGAAAATATGGCCAAAAATGGGATCCTGCGATAATATAATAACTAAGCAAGCTAGTTTGATGAGACTTGGTATATGACTATATGGCAATGTGTAGATTATGCACATCATTTTATTTTTGTTTTTAGACTAAAATTGTTGTTGCTATGGTTACGGAAATAGTGAAAATATGGCAAAAAATATTGGATCCTGCGATAAGTTAATAAGTAAGCAAGCTAACTTGATGAGACTTGGTATATGACTAGATGGCAATGTGTAGATTATGCACATCATTTTATCTTTGTTCTTTGAAGAAAAGTGCGGTTGCTATGGTAACGGAAATAGTGAAAATATGGCAAAAAATGGATCCTGCAATAACTTAATAACTAAGCAAGCTAACTTGATGAAACCTGTTTTAAAATGTAAAAAAATTTATAAGCCATGTTAGTCAGGGTGGTGATGCAGCAGTATTAATCACCTCCAGTTGGGCATAACATTTCATATGTTTGACAATTATTTTGATGACTTGTTCATCTTAATCTATTATTGATTACCATATTGAGTCAATGTGAAGCCGGTAGGGGACTTTATGTGTTGCATACAACACCAGATACTTGTTTAAAATCATTTGATGGACGATGTTGTAATTTACTGGGAAATAGGGGGTACTTTCAAGATACGCCTTGAACCGTTTCTTGTGTATATCCGGTAAGATTTTTGATGAATGTGTTTAGCTAAAATCCAAATAAGTTGTATTTAATCTAAAAACGGTTGTACAAACGTTTCACGGAACAATAAAGCGATAATTTGTTTTTGTGGTCAAGTGTTTTACTGTGTGAAAATTACCCCACCCACCATATGCAAATTGATGAGATATCTGAGACTTATTTCTACGCATAATCGGTTGAAATGTGTTTTGTGTGTTTCTTCTGGTTTATTCCATAATAATTTTATGAATTTGAAGGAGTTTATTCCTAAGTTGTTAGGTTTAATACGATTTTTATTTGACAAATGTATTTCAAATAATTCAGGTGTTATCTTACCCCACCCACATATTTGTGCGTTTCCTGGGGATCTGCACAGGTTTACAACTTGACAACATTGTGCATCGTATCCAGCATATTTCAAGCTTGAAAATGGTATATAACAACCTTGGTACCTAGGGGGGTGCAGCGAAATCATTTTTTACCTGGGTCATAAGACAGACTATTTCTTGTCTTTCGGATGAGACTTTAAACGGAGGTCCCCTCTCCATATGACAGTGAGTGGGATGTAAACCTCCTTTAATACATTTTAGCATCAGTCACAGACAGTATCCAGTCATTTTGTGGTCACAGTTCTGCCCAGCTCAATATAGCTCCAGATAAGAGGGTTTAACCCATTACCAGACGACAAAATTTTGGACCGTTCCAAATTCAAAGATGTTGCAGACGACAATTTCAATGTGTTGAAATTTCAAAATTTTACGACTTTTGGGGTAGAAAACATTGTGGGAAATGAAGAAATTGCTTGTCACAAGCAATTTCTTCATTTTCCACGATGTTTTCCTAAGCTTTTATCTTGTTGGGCGTCAAAAGGTGTCACTGTGTGGTAATGGGTTAAAGCTTTTCAAAACGCAATATTTCATTTATTGTGTATCAAACCCAATTTCGCTGATTTGAATTGTCTATCTGATAAGATTGAAAGTAGTTCCCACAACATAGGGCTTGTATTCGAAATAACAAAATTAGAATGTCTTTACTCTCAAGGGCGGATCCAGGATTTTTTTCCAGGGGGGGGGGGGGGGGGGGTCCAAGCCCCAATTTTTTTTCCAGGGGGGGTCCAAGCCCAAATTATGGCTGAAAATGTAGTAAATATCGTCCGTGCTATGACAAAATGGCGTAATAAAAATTTTGCTCGAAAACCATTTTTTTCAGGAGAGCCAAAAATGTTTTTACTGCTTTAAAAAATGTGCCGACAAAATTGCGTAACTCAATAACTACATGAACAATTCAGCTTCTTTAAGGTAAAATAAGGTAATTGAACATAACTTACGGTTCATTTATTGGTCAAAGGAGAAGAAAAACAGAGGAGAATGCCATTTCTCAGCCTTTTATTACTCTCATGTAAATAATTTTTCTATGTACAACGCATTTTTGTCAGCTAAATTGAGTTACGCAATTTTGTCACATGATAATTGAAAGGGTTCTAATAGGCGTAGAGAAACGCCGTTTTGACAGGATATGCGCTCCTACAAACTACGTATAAAGCATTTATAAAAAAAAATTGACAAAATTGCGTAACTAATTTGTTACGCCATTTTGTCATAGCACCGACGATATGTAATGTTACACTTAATTTATATAGTAAAAAAATAATTTTCGGTCAATGCCAGGGGGGGGGGGGGTCCTGACCCCCCCTCTAGATCCGCCCATGACTCTTATCTACTGCTTTTCCATTATGCTGTGACGGACCCAAAACAGCTAAATCGATATAAAGCCAATATGCCTTCAAAACTTCATTTTCTCCTTTTGCTTCAATATATTCTATGCTATATTATACACAAATCCAATCTTTATTAACATCCATTTTGTGCTCTGCAGCAGCTTTTAAATTGGACTAACATAACATTTTGTTGTTTATGAACTGGTTGAATAATAGAAGATGCCTACAACAGCACCATTAAATTGATTGAGCACTCCTTTGCATGATTCTGTTTCAGTTTGAGCTATATCAGAAAAGCTTCAAGGAAATTTGATAAAGGAAAACAATGAGAAAAAAGGAAAGCTCATAATCAAGATATTCTCCTTTCCCTCCATTTTAGGCCGTACCAGAAGATGCTATCAAATGCATCATCACTATGATTGAGGAGGCATGCGCACGATTCTGCTTCGTCACGAGCTTCAAGTTCGAATGGGAACCACCTCACAATTTATTCCACAAGGCAAAATTCACGTATGACGGTGTCATATTAGCTCGCGGTCATGGTGAAAATAAGAAGAAATGCAAGAGAGAAGTATTTAAAGAGGTCTATAGGAGACTAACAACTTGTACAATTGAAGAGCTGGAAGTCTCTGTTCCGGATAAAACTACGGAAGAAGTGAGTGAAAATTAGCATTTTCTCCTCTTGCTACAATATTTTTTGATCTTTATTGTATAAGAGGTCTATAGGAGACTAACAACTTGTACAATCAAAGCTGGAGTTTCTATACTGGATCAAACCATGGAAGAAGTAAGTGTTATTAACCCATTAATTTGTATATGCCACCAGAGGCTGTTGTATATGGGCATCATCTTCTCCGTCTGTCCATCCGTCCATTAATCCATCCATACGTACATATGTCCACTTTTCTTGTCAACACAACTCCTCCTAAGTTTCTGGCTGGATCTTTTTGAAACTTGGTCAATGTTATCACCTTAATGGGTAGATGTGCATGAAGTAAGGATTTTATGGTTTATTGATTTTTGTCTGAGTTATGCCTTCTTAAAATTTAGTCTCTGGGACTTATTGAAATTGCAGCTTTGTGGCATATATTGTGACTATGGCACTCTTGTTAAATCTTTACCAGATTACAAAATTTTAGACTAATCCAAATTCACAGGTGATTTAGATGACAATTTTTATGCTCCCCGAAGGGAGAGCATATAGTCGCCGCTTTGTCTGTCCGTCCGTCCGTCCGTCCGTCATTCCGTCCGTCCGTCCGAAGCGATTTCTCCATAACCCTTGGGCCAAATCAAATGAAACTTACCATGTGAACTCCCTATGACAAAATGCCGATGTACTTTTCCCGGTTTTTGGATTTGAGGCCTCGTCATGGGAAAAGGGGACTTAAGGTTAAATACAGTTTTTCTCTAATTTCTCCTAGTCTAATGGTCAGAATTTGATGAAATTTCATATTTGAGTAGCAAATCAGATGCCCTTGACAATAAACTATTTAAAATTTGCGTATACAAAATATGTCATGCAAAAAGGGGGCTTTACATTTGTCAGCTTTATATTAGCTCTGCATGGCATATATTTATTGTGACAATGCCTTATTCGGGGAGCATTGTCCGTCTCTGACGGCTCTTGTAATTGAATTGTAACAAGCAATTTCTTCATTTACCACAATGATTTCTCAAGCCTTTATCTTGCTGGGCTTTATTTCTGTGGAGATAATGTCACAGCTTTAGTGTTGGTGTACTTGTCTACACTGGTTACATAGCAGTACTCATCGAGTATTATAGGAGACAAAATAATTGACCAAACGCCGACTGTCAATCAAAAATATCGATTAGCCAATGGACGATCAGAAAAATGTCATGCCCCAATTGTTCTTCGTTGCACATGTTATTGTATCGATTTATCGACTGACAATCATAACAATCGACATACCAATGGCAAAGAATTTTGTGCTAACAATAGACAAGGTCAACTGTAATGTTTTGATAAACCGTCGGTGTTGTTATAAAATCTCGTAACTACGGCTTAAATCAAGCCGTAGTTATGAGATTTTATAACAACACATACGAAATACTAATTTGTTAGTCCGAATTTACGTCACGATTAACTGGATAAAAGCGTTCCCTATTAACGATCACATCCCCATTGTTTGTCTTAAATTCTATGTTGGGCGGAGCGATCTATTGATTGGCGTTTGGTCAATTGTACAATGGATGAACTTAATGTGTCTGTACCAGTACAGGCTTTAGACAAAGTGAGTATGTATAAGTATGTAATGTTTAGCCTATTACTGGATGGAAAAAAATTAACTCATCCAAATTCAGATGTTGCAGATGACAATTTCAAGTGAATGTATTTTGTTTTTCTTTTCTGATATTGCTGTCTGTAACATCTGTTTTAGATGTCTAAAATGTTGACATCTGGTAATGGGTTAACCCTTTCCCAAACAACAAAATTTTAACGTGATCCACTTCAAAAACAGCCACAAATGACAAAATGGATGTTATTTTAGATATATTTCGTGTAAAATATGGCACAGAAAATATTGAGACAAAAGGAGAAACTGCTGGTTATCAGCAGTTTCTTCTTTTGTTTCAATGTTTTCCCAAGCCTTTTCTGTATAAGGACGTCAAAACCAGGTCTTGTTTGGGAAAGGGTTAAACTCCTTACTCCTACATTTTCTGTTTACATCTCACAAGTATAAAAGACTAAAACCAGATTGATATAGGTAGTTAGACACAGACTTTTAGAATTCATTTTAGTATTGAAAAACTGGAATGTATTGAAATTAAAAATTGTTGCATCCTTTCCCAAACAAGACCTGGTTTTTATTTCCTTAAAGAAGAGGCTTATCAAAACCATTTAGGCAAAAGAAGAAAATGCTGATAATCAGGTTTTTTATACGCCGCCGGAGGCGGACGTATATTGGCGTCATCTTCTCCGTCTGTCCGTCCGTCCATCCGTCCGTCCGTCCATCCGTCCATCCGTCCGTACGTACGTCCACTTTTCTTGTCAACGCAACTCCTCCTAAGTTTCTGGCTGGATCTTCTTGAAACTTGGTCAATGTTATCACCTCAATTGGTAGATGTGCATGAAGGAAGGATTTTATGGTTCGTCGATTTTTGCCTGAGTTACGCCCCTTAAAAACTTAGTCTCTGGGGCTTATTGAAATTGCAGGCTTGTCAACGCAACTCCTCCTAAGTTTCTGGCTGGATCTTCTTGAAACTTGGTCAATATTATCACCTCAATTGGTAGATGTGCATGAAGGAAGGATTTTATGGTTCGTCGATTTTTGCCTGAGTTACGCCCCTTAAAAACTTAGTCTCTGGGGCTTATTGAAATTGCAGGCTTGTCAACGCAACTCCTCCTAAGTTTCTGGCTGGATCTTCTTGAAACTTGGTCAATGTTATCACCTCAATTGGTAGATGTGCATGAAGGAAGGATTTTATGGTTCGTCGATTTTTGCCTGAGTTACGCCCCTTAAAAACTTAGTCTCTGGGGCTTATTGAAATTGCAGGCTTGTCAACACAACTCCTCCTAAGTTTCTGACTGGATCTTAATGAAACTTGGTCAATGTTATCACCTCAATTGGTAGATGTGCATGAAGGAAGGATTTTATGGTTCGTTGGTTTTTGCCTGAGTTATGCCCCTTAAAAACTTAGTCTCTGGGGCTTATTGAAATTGCAGGCTTGTCAACACAACTCCTCCTAAGTTTCTGGCTGGATCTTAATGAAACTTGGTGGATGTTATCACCTCAATTGGTAGATGTGCATGAAGGAAGGATTTCATGGTTCATTGATTTTTGCCAGAATTATGCCCCCTTCAATCTTAGTCTCTGGGGCTTAATGATATTTCAGCCTCGTGAATGCAATTCCTTCCAGGTTTTTCACTGGATATTTATAAAAACCTTTTTGTGAACACAATTTTTTAAAGGTTTTTCAGTGAATATTTATAAATCCTTGTCAATGTAATTTTTTTGTCTCAAGTTTTATAAGTGGCGGCGTATATTGTGACGATGGCACTCTTGTTTCCTTTGACTTAATATTTCAAATCTATAATTTGACATTGTGCACAGATTCTATTTTGCTTTACTTTTATCATGTTGTCTACAGCAGCTTTCAAATTGAATCAATCCAATTTTTTGCTGTTCTTGGAAAAGTTATAGACCATTCAAAGTCCTTGTTGAAATTGACCTAATTCGACGCCCCCCCTTTACTGAGCCCCAATAGTTCAGTCAGCCATGTATGAGTCTGTCAATCCAGGGATGGAGAGTTCGAGCCCTGGCTCTGCAAAAATCCATTCTGACATCTAACAAAAGTCATTTTTCTCTAACCAAAGGGTGTGAATCATCTTTGTAAAAGAGTTGCTGGTTGCTAGGTTTAGATATTGTGGTGGTACTGGTGTGAGAAATACCAAGAATCCATATTAGGTTATCCAGCCATGGAGATATGACCATAGCAGTTGAAAGCAGCGTTCATCCCCAATAAATCAATAAATTGTCAGTTGTAATAAGCAATTTCTTCATTTCCCACATTGTTTTCTACCCATTAAGGCCAAAGAGTAAGATTTTATTCATTTCACATTATCAACTGAGGCGCGTTCTTTAGAGCGAGATTTTTTAAGATTTTTTAAGATGTTTTTGATACAGCGTCTTTGAGACCGAGATTATAAGCGAGGTGTTCCGAATGTTCCATACTTCATACAAATGACGTCATCATGACGTCATTTGTATGAAGTTTGGAGCATTCGGAACTCCGCAGTTTATGAATCATGGAGCATTCGGAACAACTCGGTCAATTCTCTCCCATATTGATTCTACAGAATTTACCGAGGGGTTCCGAAATAAGTATAGAGCAATGGCGGCTCCCAGTGATCGTCTTAAAAATCTTGCTCAAATGACCATCTTAAGAAATCTCAAGATATCTCAAGAAATCTCGCTCTAAAGAACGCGACTCTGGTTTAGAATTTCTATTTGGTTTTCTGTATAGACCATTCAAACTCTTACAATTTCTGCTTACAGCTGGCCGCAGCTAACAAGTATGAAAAATATAAACCAATCCGAAATGAACCGCTGGAACACCGCCTAGAAGAATTTCTTTCGTCGTTGAAGGACCAGCCTGCTTCTTCAAGTGGAGCAACTTATACTATTGACATGATAGCTACACATTGTGGACTTTACCCAATGCTGATTTTTAGACCGACCAATGATTCAAAAACTAGCCTCTCTACAACATGTGATCTTTATATTGAGAACATTTATATCGCTTCAGGTAACATTTGTTTATTAACCCTTTCCTAAGCAAGACTTCAGGTGCGTAAAAATCAGCTGATAAAAAAGTAATTAATTACCAAGTAAGGTTTTACTTGGTCATCAATAACTATTTTACTACTGATTTCTGAAAGATCTCCACATTTATTTGTTCCCATAACATGTATAGTTATATTCCTGCTTTCTGTGCTTCAAGCCATTTTTAAGTCAGTCACATGTTTACATTATTATAGAATATTTTCTGCAATTGTTGTCATATGATTCCTGGCTGAGGTTAATTAGATAAACTAAGAATATCAAAATCCTCAGATGCAGTTGAAGAACTTCAGTCTCTCTGTCAGAAAACAAAAACCATTTGAAGAAAAGTTACACAACAAATCATATGCAGACTTTCCATAGCTGTTAAAAGGTTCAAACGAAAATGTATGACTTGTTCTTTGTGTATAAGACATAAAAGAAACAATGACCTAACAGACTAGTTAACATTTTAGAAGTGGTTCTTTGCTGTTGTGTAAAAATCAGTATAATGTATTGTGTTCTGCACCTTAACCTATTACCACAATGTGATGCCCTCCTTTGACATGTCACATGGTAAAGGCTTTCGAAAACATTGTGGAAAATGAAGAAATTGCTTGTGACAAGCAATTTATTCATTTTCCACAATGTTTTCTACACAGCAAAAACAAAAAATGTAAAATTTCAGCCACTTGGAATTGTTGTCTGCAACATGTTTCAATTTAGACCACATTTTAACGTCTGGTAATGGGTGAAGCAGATAATGACATAGATACTTCACAACATTAGTTGTCTGATGTTGGGAAAAAGTTGTCACACATTTAGGGCTTGGAAGGGCCAGTGGCACCACAAGGTAAAAAAAAAAGCATGGAAGAATTCTGTAGGTACATCCATGCTCAGCCCCTGGGGGGGCCATAGAAGATGTTTTACAAATATTTCTTGTTTAACTGGTACCTTTATAATGACGCTTTTTGACTCCTCAGAAGATAAAGGCTATCGAAAAACATCGTTGAAAGTGAACAAATTGCTTGTGACAAGCAATTTCTTCATTTCCTACAATGTTTTCTACCCCAAAAGACCAAAAAATAGGCATAAATTTTGTGCTTAAGGTAGAACCGGATACTTATAAAACTTTAAGCTACGGTCATAAATTTGATATCTTTGGAAACTAGAAGCTATTTCTGGTTCAAATCCGATATTCATTTCCTCATTCATGTCGTGACGACGTTACCACGACGACGTCAACATAGGCACCTCGCACGTTTTCTACGTCAAATTTCTATAGCCCGGAAATGCACAAAATGGCGTTTTGGTCTGGCAATTTCAACGTCACGACAATGAAAATTACATCGTTGGAAATATCTTTTCAAACGAAATAAGATGATACAAAAATCAATTATTTCGGACTGATGACGCAGAAATAACGACGAACTTTCATCTTTTTTCCGCGTCAGATTTCGAGGAAAAACTAACTTTAGAGCAGAATTTCGTAAAATTGGCCTGAACGATTTTTGCCATTTTTCATTATCATATTGCAGGCTAATATTGTAAGCATTTGGCAAGAAATCAGAAAAAATCACCGTATCGATTTTTAATAAAAAATATTCAAATATTGTTGGTATGCGTCAAAGTTATGCGGTCCAGCGTCGGCAAATTTCGACGAAAAAGCACTTAACAACGGATTTTCGTAAAATTGGCTAGAAGGACTTTACATTATTTCATTTAACATCCATATTGTAGGTGTTATGCAAAAAAATCAGAAAAGTATACTGTATCATTTTTTAATAAAACATGTTTGAATATATTAGGTATCAATCAAAATTTGCACAGTCGGACGTCGACATAGATTTTGAAACTACGTATGTTGACGAGCAAGAAGGATGTAGACGCGCCGGGGTTTTCAAACTGCTCAAGGAGACTACATTTGTGTACTCAGTGTAGTCGGACAGCGAAAGTAAATCTCTATTGTCTAAGTAAATACCTAGTATGAAGTACAGAATCGGGATAACAGTCGACACGCTCACGGAAGCCTATTCGAGGGGACAATTGAAATGATACTTTCGAAAAAGAGTATGCGGAAAATATTGGTAACCAACAGTAAAAAATGTCATAGAATAATTAAACCACTTAGAACTGTTCGCATTATGTGGCAAAATAGAAAATGTAAAAATAATAAAATGAATAAGATAAATAAAAATTAATGCGAATATACATAACATCGCAATATCAAAAAATAATGTCTTTCGCATTGCATCAATTTCTATCGGATACTTTTTGTTTCATTTCTGATATCAAAATCGCAGTACTTAGTAAATGCAGCTTATCTAATATCTCGTTAAAACGTTGTCATCGATGAAAAATAAACAAAGACTCTATCATAATTATATGCACAGTCAGAATTTATAAATGTTTTTACTTCAACCCAAATGTTACAATTGACCATTATCTAATTAGGATGTGTTTTTGACATTCCGACCAAAAATGTTTGAGAAGACGTTTAGAGAAAAGAAGAAAATAGCGACAGTCACAATTTCTCTTTTTTATTTCAATATTTTTTATGGAATAAAATACACAAATTCCATGTAAATGCATTTGCATAAGTTTTTTTTCTCGTGGAGCAGTTTTAAATCCTGGCGTGTGTTCACCCATGTTGCTCATCAACGTACGTAGTTTCGCATCGACGTCCGACTGTGTAAATTTTGATTTATACCTAAAACATTCAAACACGTATTAAAAAACTATATAATAAACTTTTCTGATTTTTTGCATTTCACCTGCAATATTGATGCAAAATAAAATAACATAAAATCAAGGTGGCCAATTGCACGAAATTCCTTCATAAGGTGATTTTTAGTCGAAATTTGTCGACGCACGACTGCATAACTTTGACGCCTACAAACAATATTTAAATTTGTTTTCTTACAAATCGGTACGGTGAATTTTTCTGATTTCTTGCCAAATGCTTACAATATGGCCGTGCAATAAAATAATGAAAAATGGCAAAAATCGTTCAGGCCAATTTTACGAAATTCTGATCTAAAGTTAGTTTTTCCTCGAAATCTGACGTGGAAAAAAGATGAAAGTTTGTCGTTATTTTCTGCGACGTCAGTCCGAAATAATTGATTCTTGTATAATTTTATTAAGATTGAAAAGATCTTTCCATCAATGTAATTTTCATTGTTGTTACGTTGTAATTGCCCGACTAAAACGCAATTTTGTGCATTTCCGGGCTATAGAAATTTGACGTAAAAAACATGCGAGGTACCTATGTTGACGTCGTCGTGGTAACGTCGTCACGACATGAACGAGGAAATGAATATCGGATTCAAACCAGAAATAGCTTCTAGTTTCCAAAGATATCAAATTTATGACCGTAGCTTAAAGTTTTAAAAGTATCCGGTTCTACCTTAAAATAAACTAGGTTTATATGTTTGTTTACAGGGCAATCAATAAAGAGGAGGGAGAGTTCTCACCCGGCATATTTAAAGGCCTTTGAGATTTTAACCAAAACAACAGCGGAAGAATTACTAGATGAAACCAAATTTCCAAGACTGAAGGAGGAAGAACTGCACAATCCAAAATTTAGAGACATCATATTTAAAGGGACAGGTAAACAGGGTTTTCTATAGCGCACAAAATTGTCCGTTTTGGCGCAGTTTTAACTTAAATGACCTCTTAAAATGATCAGCTGGGACATGAAGAAACAGTGTTACAAAAGACCAGGGGGACGAAATGACCCCCGCTTGAAAAAGTCAAGGAAAAACCTGGTAATATCTTTCAGTTAACCAATTTTTAGCTCCACTGGCCGAAAGCCAGGGAGCTTTTGTCATGGCATTGTGTCTGTCAACCGTCCGTCCGTCTGTGCGTAAACTTTTCTAGCGGGCTAAATTTGATCAAACTTGGCAGAAATGTTCCTTGGGGAATGCTTTACTTAAATTGCGAAAAGAATTTTGATTTGTCCATAAATGTGGGCGTGGCAGGGTGGGGGGGGGGGGTATCAGACTTAGAGAAATCACAAAATAATTCTTTAAAAATCAACCAGTTTGCCAATTTTGACCAAACTTGGCAGAAATAAACTTTGGATGGACCTTTATCTAAATTGACTGTAAAATTCTGATTGGTAGATAGATGTTGGCGTGGCAGGGCTGTGCTAATCAGACTTGAGGGAAATCACAAAATAATTATTTAAAAATCTTTTCTTCTCAAACCATAAGGCCAATTTTTATCAAACCTGGCAGATATGTTCTTTCGGTGGTGCTTTACTTGAGAACAAAATTTTGATTGGTCAATAAATGGTGGTTTCGCAGGGGCAGGGAGGGCTTAATCGACTTAGAGAAATCACGAAATATTTTTTTTTAAAAATCAACCAATGGGTCAATTTAGTCCAAACTTGACAAAAATGTTTCGTTGGTTGGCTTTACATAAATTGCACAAGAATATAGAAGGTGTTCCAGGGTGGGGATTATCAGGCTTTGAGAAATCACAAAACGATTCTGTAAAAAATCAGCCATTGGGCTAGTTAAGACCAAAATTGATAGAAATGTTCCCCAGATGGCCCTTTACTTGTTCATGACATTTTGATTGCTCCATAAGTGTGGATGTGGCAGGGTGGGGCTTATCAGGCTTACAGAAAGCGCAAAATAATTCTTTAAAAGTCACCCATTGGGTCAATTCAGACCAAACTTTTTCAGAAAATAAGGGATTGCAGTCGGAGGCTAGCTAACAAGAAATCAATAGATAATACTTTAAATTAATAAGCCAGTGGAGCGATTCAGGCCCTCTTGGGCCTCTTTTTAAACAACAGGCTCCAAATTTGATGTTGATTAAAATAGTATTTTTGTCTTCAATATAGTACAAAAAACATTGAGGCTAAAGAAGAAAATGCTGATCATCAGCATTTTCTTCTTTTGTCTCATTGTTTTCTCAAGCCTATTCTCCTATTCTATTAGGGATGTCAAAGCAGGTTTTGTTTGGGAAACAGTTTATTTTGAGTGAGTCAGGACTTTTTTTGGGGGGGGGGGGGGATCTTATGTCACAGCCCTAGTGTTGTTGATGTTGGGTCTTCATGGTTTACATATACAAAAACTATAACATGGTCTGTTTCTTAAAGGAGGAATGGCACTTAAAATCATGCAAATTGTCCGAGAACTTCGTACAAAATAAATATGTATTATCTTGTATTATCTTGTGTATTGGCTAGGATGTCGACGGATTTAAAACCCCATATGTTCCATTATTGTAAATATTATCCCCGGGACAACAAATCATGGGGTTTTAAATTCGTCGACATCTAAGCCAATACACAAGGCAGAAAGCTAAGATTTGGCATATATGCAATTTAAAGACCATATTTTAATAATATATATTTATTTTTTTGTACGAAGTTCTCAGAAAATTTGCAAGATGTTAAGTGTTATTCTGCCTTTAAGATTTGATTGATTGCTTTGGGTCTAATGCCTCTCAACTGCCATGGTCATACTGTGCTGGCTAGAGCACCTATCCATGGATTCCTGTTGTTTCTTATACAAGTACTATCACAACATCCTTATTGAGCCTCAAACTGCTTGCCCACATAGGTTAACGCTATCAAACCATTGGTGTGCAACAATTTTTTCAGAATGGGTATTTGCGGTAGCCGTGGATAGAATCTTGGACCTCTCAAAAAATTTGGATGCGCTGCCAATTGCACCATGGCCGCAGTCCCTTTTTCTTAGGCACTCATACAGTTGAAGCTTTGATATTTCACGCATGGATACCTTTTGCCAAGACTCCTCATTTTGGAAATTTGACCTAGTGAACTTGACCGCAAGAGTTTGTTGTGTTGTTGTGGATGGGCATTTTTCAAAAAATAATTTTAGTACTTTGCAACATTGATTTGTCTATCTGCATTACTTTCTGAAACAAAAAAAGTTCAGGCCCTTGTAACTTGAAAGTGGCTGCTGTCTACAAAATAAATGTTGATAAAGATAAACCTTGTATAAGTTATAACACAGAAAATATTGAGGCAAAAGGAGAAACTGCTGGTTATCAACAGTTTCTTCTTTTGTCACAATGTTTTCCCAAGCATTTTCTATTAGGGACGTCAAAACCAGGTGTTGTTTGGGAAAGGGTTAAAGAGTAGGATATAATTTTCTTTCTATTCTTAGGTAAAATGTTGGACAGTAACTTGGAAAAGCTGAAGAAAAATGGCTTTGATGTAGACAATTTGACAAACACATTGGAAGATGATTTTGTTGTCGTGGAATTTCACAATTGGGCAGTAGATCGGACAAAACATGCGTTCATGATTCTGAATTATTCCTGTGCACAGAATGGTCTATTTATGCAATGGAAGGCTGAAGCTGTTCTGACGCATAATACATTCAAGTAAGGAATATTTATATTTTCGTTGTAAATCCAAAACCTTGTATCTCGTTTTTGAAAGATTGGGACTGAAAAAAGTTTAATAACTTTTCCCAAACTAAAGGATTTACTTAAAATTTGGATATATTGTTCACCAATAATGTAATCTTTTATGAAGGTTTCTCAACAGTCAAACCAGAGTTTGCTTTGGAAAGGGTTAAAGGTGCCCATGTTCTCTGAATGTCTATTTCTGCAAAGGCAAGCTGATCATGTCAAAATGGATGCAGCATTTTCTTCTTCCGTTGCAATGTTTTACCAAGCTTGTCACAGTTGGGACGTCAAAACTAGGTCTTGTTTGGGGCAGAGTTGAAATTTGGACCACTCTATAATTATCACCCTAAATTTATGTTGTTTTACAAAAGTTAAATGGAAATTTCATTTTTATGCTCCCCGAAGGGAGAGCATATAGTCGCCGCTTCGTCTGTCCGTCCGTCCGTCATTCCGTCCGTCCGTCCGTCCGTCCGTCCGTCCGTCCGAAGCGATTTCTCCATAACCCTTGGGCCAAATCAAATGAAACTTACCATGTGAACTCCCTATGACAAAATGCCGATGTACTTTTCCCGGTTTTTGGATTTGAGGCCTCGTCATGGGAAAAGGGGACTTAAGGTTAAATACAGTTTTTCTCTAATAACTCCTAGTCTAATGGTCAGAATTTGATGAAATTTCATATTTGAGTAGCAAATGAGATGCCCTTGACAATAAACTATTTAAAATTTGCGTATACAAAATATGTCTTGGAAAAAGGGGGCTTAACATTTGTTAGCTTTATCTTAGCTCTGCATGGCATATATTTATTGTGACAATGCCTTATTCGGGGAGCATTGTCCGTCTCTGACGGCTCTTGTCTCTTTCATAAATAGATGTTGATAAAGAAAGAATCTAATTACAATATAATACAGAAATATTAACTTTTGACTACCATGGGAAATAGTTCCTTATATTACTGGTGGTGAACTAAAACAATTTTCGCTACAACAAGGTATAGATATTTTGCCTTTAAATGCAAGTTTATAGATTTTTTTTCTAATGACAATGAACTTGTTCTAAAAACAGACCGGGTTTACTTTTTTGTATTGACAAACTGTCGGTGTTGTTATAAAATCTCGTAACTACAGCTTTATCGAAGCCGTAGTTACGAGATTTTATAACAACACCGACGGAATACATTGATCGCGAAAAAACGTCCCTCGCTTTGCCCGAGTTCCCCACCAGTGTATATGCCAGTGGCAAATTTACACAGGTAATAATTTACTCTAACACCGTTTTGGCAGACGGCAAATGTGATATCACATAAACTTAAAAGTAGGAAAACATTGTAAACATTATACATGCATAGCATATACCAATTATATAGCCTTGTAATATACCAGAATTCATATGAGTTGTAAAGCTGTTGCGACAGAAAAGGATGTCTTGTATGGTATATGTATAGCATAAAATGCAAGGGAAATATCTGTCGCTGTAGGTAGTCAAAAGGTTAACCCATTACTGCACAGTGACACCTTTTGACTCCCTCACAAGAAAAGGCTTGGGAAAACATTGAAGAAAATGAAGAAATTGCTTGTAACAAGCAATTTCTTCATTTTCCACAATGTTTTCTGACCCAAAATGTAAGAATTTTAAAATTTCATCAATTTGAAATTGTTGTCTACAACACCTTTCAAAATGGAAGAGTCCAAAATTTTGCTGTCTGGTAATGGGCTAAGGCAATAGTAGAAAATGCTGATTATGGGCATTTTCTCCTTTTGTCTCAATATTTTCCCAAGCCATTTTACTGGACACAGCAAAACTATTTTACTTTACAGGTGCTGTGTGTTCATAAACGGTAAAGAAGTCGGTAGTAGTTACGGGTTCGGGAGAAATCATGCGAAGAATCTTGCCTGTATGGATGTGCTGTATAAATACTACGAAAAATATGACGCAATTTTGGTGAGCAATTTTTGTACCCTTACAAAGTTTAGGGGGAATATATATGGTTGGTAATCACATGATACACCAATTTCAAAAAATCTTCAATAATTTTGTAAATAAGGAACCAATTTGAATGCGGTTTGAAGCAGAGAAGACGGGAAAATGCCAGGAATTACCTGGATGTAGTTGATTATTCAAATATCAGCTGATGAAATGGTTATTGAAGATCAACCAAAATTTTGGTTGATCTTCAATAACTTTTTTATCATCTGATTTTTGAAAAATCAAATATGTCCATCTAATGCGTGACTTTTGTCCATCTCTATTTCAAACCGAATTCAAATCAGGCCCCGTATGAATAAAATTATTGAAGATTTTGTGAAATTTGTGTATCAGGTGATTATCCACCGTGATATAGTAGAATCAGAATGTTTGTAGGCAGGGGCTCGTAATATCAACGGTCATACAATTATTATACCCCTGCAATTAAGTTTACGGGGATTTACTGGAAAAGCAATTTCTTCACTTCCCACAATGTTTTCTACCACAAAAGACAAAAATATTTTCGATTTCATTGATTTAAAAATGTCATCTGCAACATCTTTGAATTTGGATCAATCCAAAATTTTGTTTGGTAAAGGGTTGAAATTAAATGCCTTTTACCCATTTCTCTAACTCTGATCTCCCAAAATATTTACAGATTCACCATTTTGAGGAGATAAAAGACTACATAGAATATTCCGAGCTCAAGGAAAAGGCAGCCCAACTACGCAAGTCGGGTATCACGCCTGTAGCAGCAATCACACCTCCGGCCGCAATGGCGGATGTGGCCGCCTTAACTGCCGAGGACGAGGACAACAAATGGGCAGACCCGTATTTCTGTACAGTAATACAACAGATGCTGGACGAATTGAAAGCGAGAAAAAATGACGATGGTGATATTGAAATAAGGATCGGGCCGGGGTTTACCCCCTCAGAATGGGTGGAAGTGCGATCTCGTGTTCGTGCCATGAATTATCGTTACGGCGTACAGCACAAACAAGATGAGGACGGTAAAGAAATATTCGTCATCACCAAAAATGTACCGTGGAAGGAAATGGCCGGAATCTTAAAGAAGCAGGAAGGAAATAGATGCGGAAAATATGAATTGCTTGTTGGGGACGAAAAACCGAAATATTCGGACATAGAGGAATATATTTTGAAGGAATTCTCGTCACTCCGTGATCGTAAATCGAAACATGGAATTCCTGCACATGCAGGGTCTTTGAGCAAAAAGGACAGGAAAAGGGTGGAAAAGATTTTAGCTGAAATGGAGGAAAAAAATAATGAACAAGATTTAAAAATAAAAACAGAATGAAAGATAATTTTGAAGTAAGAGCTTTACCGAGATGTATGGCAAAAATGTTTATACTTGGATTGTTCCACAATGTCAGGATCACTCAGGAAATGGTTTAACCACTATCAGGCTATGAATCTGTATTGTATGCAAGCATGCCAGGTGAATGCCATCAGATATGGCATGTTGAATAGCGAACAGTTTTCCCGCGTTCGTGTGCTAAAAATAGATTTCCGATGGGAATACCCCAACAACGTTTGCCGGGTACCAGTCTAATATTTTGTTTATCGATCAATGAATCGGACAATTTTTCGTAACCGTGTTAGCAAAAAAATATTATTTTCAAGCGCGATATTAGTCGATCATAGATAATGCAGGCGGGAACTAAAATTACGAAACATTGCGCATATGCAACATGCAACATTGCTTCCAGATACGGAGACAGACCAGAAATGACAAACGTTTTTTCTTGAGATTCCTCAGCAGCTTAACCAGAAAAAACATTGAAAAGTCTGAAAGTAAAGTAGCTATGATCATGAAACTTCTCTGGTAGATAGATCTCACCAAGGAGAAGTGCAACGTACAAGGAACATAACTCTATCTTGCTTATTTTGTGAGTTATTGCCCATTGTTGTAGTGAAAGCCTATGGGGTATCAAATCACATTCAGCGACAAATTCTAGTTTTTTTCTATATTAACCCTTTCCCAAACAAGACCGGTTGTGACGTCCCCAACAGAAAATTATTGGGAAAACATTGAGGCAAAAGAAGAAAATGATGATCGACAAAATCGAAAAGGCATGCACAGCAGACAAAATGGGTGTGAATAACTTCTTTGGATATTGATGATCATCCTTCTTTTGCCTCAATATTTTCTCCGAGATAAAACACTAAAGATATTCACATCCGTTTTGTCGTCTGCAGACTTTTTTTTCAATTTAGCCCAACATGACATTATGTCGTTTTGGAAAGGGTAAGCGAGCACGCACGAGCGGCACGATGAAGTCAGGACATGTCCGTATGTGTAAACATTACTTGTCAACTGCTTATTTCATAGTTACCGATCTTAAAAAGTGTCGTAAAGTATGATGACGAACAGAAACGAATAAGCCATGTGATCGTATAGTTTAATATTTACAGAGTCTATCTTATAATAAAACACATCTTGCAAGTTCAAAGTTTAGCATTCAACTACCACATAGCCCTCCTGGCTCTCTCCCTCTCTCCAGACATGTGGTTATATATACACTGCACAAATAGTCGTTATACAACTGTCCTAATTATAAATACATCAATTAACCATTAACTTTGACAACCAAGCACGAGTTGTACTGGTCACAGGTCATAAGAATGACAAATATGACAGCTCTATGACACCTCCGTAACCTACAACATGTTTGTCCTTATGTAATATGCAATTAGTTATTAATTAAAACATAGAACAATGACACTTACAAACATTGAGTTAACCCTTTCCAAACAACCATGAATTTCTGAGACATTTAGATAATGTGTTAGCAGTGAGAACTAGATGGGTTATCAGAAATGCAATAGGAACAGAATCTTTACCAGTGAATAAATCAATCATTATATAAATCATTATGGTTATACAAGTCTCTGGAAATGCGGAACTAAATGAAATCAAATCATTATGTTAATAGATAGTCTTTGTTTAATATAAGTTATTCCAATCGTAGCATCAGCGTAACATCTATGGCATCCAGAGTAACGTCTGTGGGATCCAGTGTAGCGTCTGTGGGATCCAGTGTAGCGTCTGTAGTTAGCGTTGATTGTTATTCCAATTAATTCGTATACTGGTATGGCACTCCTTAAGAATCCTTCCACCACTTTCTACACATTTTTATTGTGCATCTCTCCGAGTTCTTGACTTTAACTGTTTTCAACAGCCTAGTGATGTCCATACTAGTATAATCACTCAAATAAAAGAGTTTATTCTAAATGTGTTAACACACTGTGAATTTTCATCAGGAGATGTTCATAAGACAGGTATAATAAAGTCTCACTGTCCAGGTTGGTAGTTTGACATCGATACTATTTTCCAATTAATATGCGTTCAATTGACAGGTGTGTAATAGACACTTGACATCTGTCCAATAAGTATAGTCTACATGTGATAATTAGTATTGTCCACTCTTGATAAATCCATCTGACGTTTGGAAATAAGAATAGTTCTGCTCAATAGTTCTTGAAATTGTTCTGGAACTGAGTATAGTTCACCTCTGATAATTACGCATACTAGGTATTTTGACGTTTGTCCAATATGGTAGATCTGGCTAAATTGTTCTGGAACTGTCCAATGTATAGCTGGTGGTCCGGAATTGGTTAGGACTGGCTCGAAGTGGTAGATCTGGTACTGGTCTGAATTTACACTTCATTCAAATTCTAATAAACAATGCATAAATCTAAATGGAGTGCAACAAGTAATTCTAGGCAGAAAATTGTCACTGTATGCATTTTGAATTAAATCAACATATTCTGATTTAATTTTGTGTATGTGAATTTGGGTGAATCAATAATTTGAATATATTCTTTTTCAATGTTTTCAATCTTAATTCTCTTCTATCCTAATCTTATCTGTCCTAAAGATACTTTTTGCATTTGAATTGATATAGTTTGAACGTTTGCTTAATTTATTTACAAAAGCGTAACTTTCAATATCTTCTTATTTGAACTATGTACAATGATAAATTGTTCTCTCTTTAAGCTAAAAACTACATCATCTTTGCATAACATTATAAACAAAATAAGCAATTAGTTTGACATGCACTGACAATCGCCGTCAGCAATGCTCTGGCAATATTAACGTATCTGTAATGATTTCGAGCCTTTCGCTATATCATTTTTGCATTGAACATGAGCAATCACTGAATTGTGTACTGACAATATTAACGTATCTGCTATGATTGATTTCTAGCCAATCGCTACATTATTTTTGCATTAAACATGAGCAATCACTTAATTATGTACAAACAATATCAACGTATCTGTAATGATTTCTAGCCAATCGCTACGTCATTTTGCATTAAACATGAGCAATCTTATGTTTCATTGTTTCAATTATATTTACACCATATATTTACAAGGAATTTTGCATGAATTCCCTGGGATCATCTTTGGAAATAATTGTCTTACATTTCTCACATTATTCCCTACTCAATTGTTGATCAATTGGCTCGTAAACGATTTGTGAATTCCTAATCTCATCGCCTTTAGAGATGTAATTTACAGTCTGATCTGCATCGTCGATTTGCATGTGACATGAATCACTGTCATTTTCAACCGAATTTTGTACAGACATATTGGACTCTGTGTTGTCTGAAGATGATGCTTTATTTTCTGTCTTTATTTCGGACTGGGTTGGATCAAGATCAGAAGAGAACATCTGATTTTCCTCAGTTTTCTGTGTCTGATCTGTATCCCTACCATGTAATCTTTCATAATGCATTCCTCGAAGTCTCGCTTGTAATTCTCGTAAATTGATATTATCTTCTGAATTTTCTGAAGAGGTTGAATTTGAGCTAGTACGACGCGAGTCTCTTTCGCTTTTTAGCTCACCTGAGCACGAAGTGCTCAAAGTGAGCTATTGTGATCGCTTTTTGTCCGTCGTCCGTCCGTCCGTCCGTCCGTCTGTCCGTCCGTCTGTCCGTCCACAATTTCTTCAAACATCTTCTCCTCCTAAACCATTGGTCCAATTTTAACCAAACTTGGCAGAAATGTTCCTTGTGTGACCCTTTTCAAAACTTGTTCGTGAATTTTTGATTTGTCAAAAAATGTGGGCGTGGCAGGGCGGGGCTTATCAGATTTAAGAGAAATCTTAAGAAAATTCTTTAAAAATCAACCATTGGGCCAATTTGAACCAAAGTTGGCAGGAATGTGCATTGAGTCACTCTTTGCAAAATTCATCCACAAATTTTTACATTTGTTAAAAAAATGTGGCCGTGGCAGGGAGGAAGGGGCTTATTGGACTTAGAGAAATCATAAGAAAATTCTTTAAAAATCAACCATTAGGCCAAACTGAACCAGACTTTGCAGAAATGTTCCTTGAGTCACTCTTTTCAAAATTTGTTTTCAAATTCTTGCAATTGACAAAAAATGTGGCCGTGGCAGGGAGGAAGGGGCTTATCGGACTTGGAAAAATCATAAGAAAATTCTTTAAAAATCAACCATTGGGCCAATTTGGACCAGAGTTTGCAGAAATGTTCCTTTAGTCACTCTTTTCAAAGTTTATTCACAAATCTTTACCTTTGTCAAAAAATTATGACCGTGGCAGGGAGGAAGGGGCTTATCAGACTTGGAGAAATCATAAGAAAATTCTTTAAAAATCAACCATTGGGCCAATTTGGACCAGACTTTGCAGAAATGTTCCTTTAGTCACTCTTTTCAAAGTTTATTCACAAATTTTTACATTTGACAAAAAATGTGGCCGTGGCAGGGAGGAAGGGGGCTTATCAGACTCAGAGAAATTGTAAGAAAATTCTTTAAAGATCAACCATTGGGCCAATTTGAACCAGACATTACAGGAATGTTCTTTGAGTCACTCTTTTCAAAATTTGTTTTCAAATTCTTACAATTGACAAAAAATGTGGCCTTGGCAGGGAGGAAGGGGCTTATTGGACTTTGAGAAATTATAAGAAAATTCTTAAAAAATCAACCATTGGGCCCAAATGAACCAGACTTTGCAGGAATGTTCCTTGAATCACTCTTTTCAAAATTTGTTCTCAAATTCTTACAATTGATAAAAAAACAGGCTGTGGCAGGGAGGAAGTGGCTTATCGGACTCAGAGAAATCTGTCCTATTTCTCTTACCTATTTCTCTTATCTGTTCCTCTGGCTGTCCCCATGTTTATCTTATGTAAACAAATATGGGATTAGCCTTAGCTTATCAGATGGTAATCCTGCGCTATATTATTTCAATCACAGACCAAATCTTGTTAATTGAGCCTATCATAAATGATCAATCTATAACAGATCAGAATGCTTTGAAAATTAGTCCTATGTTGTATATTGCGAAATCATTAAATAATTATTAAAAAAAAAAACGTCAACAATTGTGCTAATTCATACCCAACCTTACAGGATCGATTGGAACAAAATTATTTCTTAATTGTTTCCAAACAGAAAGTCCTTATAAGTTTCATGCCTTTGAATTTGACAAAATTGTCATTATCACTCTTGCCATCTTGATTCAGGTGAGCGATTTAGGACCATCATGGTCCTCTTGTTGTGTAATATTTCTTATTTCTGGGCATATTTGATTTAGAAGCACTGAACTCTGAACTTGTTCCCGACTGTTGAGATTCGAACCTTTTTATGTATCTGCAGTTTCTTACAGGTCTTGCATTAGTTTCGTTATTTTCTGGGAGTTTCCAGGAAGTTATATTGCATTTTCTTAAATTGTCGATGTGGCATTTCAAAACAGCATTACTGAGCTGGTTTCGAATAATAACATTCTTTGGACCAGTAATACGATATATTACCCAGTATGGAGACCAAGGGGAATCAAATTTTGTGTTCTTTCTCGTGAAATTTGAATAGAAAACAGCATCTCCTACTTCGAAGTTTGTCTCAGACCTATTTTTATTTGCATGTTTATTCCTTTTTCTTGTTGCATTAATTATACTTTGGTATGCTGAACAGAATACTTCATGGCCACGTTCTAAGAAATGCTTGTAGTTTTCGTCTCCATAATATTTTTGATGCTTTCCTAAAAGGCTGTGGATAGGTAGAATAACTTCCTTTGAAAACAAAATATTGAAGGGGCTGTACTTATTGTCAATTGAAATGGCGAACCGTATACCACCTAAACTTGTTTCTAAGAGTTTGTCCCATTGCAAGGGGTCATTTGCACACAATTTCGTAATAATTTTGTAAATTTGTGCATGGGACCTCTCGTTTTTCCCGTTACTCTCCGGTCTGTAAGGGCTCGTAGTTACGTGAGCAATATTCATAGAACTTAGGAATTCTTTCATTTGTTTTGAAACAAACACGGATCCATTATCAGTCAGGATTTTTAGTGGACTGCCATAACGCCAAAATATAAGGTCGAAAAATGCTGAAATAATATGTTCTGTCGTAACCTTTTCTGTTGCTACTGCTTCTGGCCAGCCTGATAAGTTGTCCATGAACAAAATGACATATTTCATTTTAGACTCTGATTCCACTAGTGGGCCAAGAACATCTTTTGAAACCTCAACAAAAGTTCCCGGGGGCGGAGTCTTGTCAGCAATAGGACTCTTATGACCTTTCAAATTGACAGATTGACAAGCAATACACTGGGAGTTGTAATTAACAATGTCTCGATAAAGATTTGGCCAGTAAAAGCTTTGTTTAATAGCAGAAAACATTCTATTATGTCCGTAATGAGAAATTTCATGGAAAGCATTCAGAACGAAATTTCTTAAATGATCAGGCACATATGCTCTTAATCGAGGATTATCACCTTCGGGCTCACTGATGAAGTATAATATATTGTCCTGAATTATGAATCTTCTAGTTTCATTAGGGGACAAAGTATTTGTTTTTACTTTTTCAATGAATTTTGCTAAGTCAACATCCTTTAATTGTTCTGCAGGCATGTGTAATTGATTGATTTTTGGTATTTCAATAGGCGGAAGTGGCTGTGGGGCCTTCGCTGTGCGAATAATCTCAAGGGGTTCAAAGGATGGTGATTGTGAATTAATAATATTGATATCATTTGATGGGGTGTTATCTGTTATTTCACTAGTGCATACTCTTGATAGGTAATCCGAAATAATATTCTGACAGCCAGGAATGTACTTGATTTCGCAGTCGAATTGAGATATGTCAAGTGCAATGCGGTCAAGAAGTTTATTATTGAAAGATGTTTTGAGAAGTTGTGTCAACGGCTTATGATCAGTCATTATTTGGAATTTATTGCCATGCAGATAGAAATCCATTTTCTTCAAAGATTGTCTGATGCACAAAGCTTCTTTCAAAATTGTACTATATTTCCTTTGCGTTCTAGTGAAAGCCTGACTGAAGAAATGTACTGGTTTATCATCTTGAGTGAGCACAGATCCCATCCCAATATCTGACGCGTCACAATATAACACAAATTGTTTGTCAAGAGACGGGTGTGAAAGGGTTGGCAGTTTTGACAAATCGGATATCAGTGTATCATAGGAATGTTGACAGTTTACATCCCAATTGAAATGATTATTTTTACAAATTAATTTGGTCAGTGGTGTAATTTTCTGTGCATAATTAGGAATGAATTTACGATAGTAACCCATCATACCAAGCAATTTTCTAACTTCTCTTACACAAGAAGGAATTTTCATGGATTTCAAAGCCTCTACCTTAGACTCATTAGGTTGAATACCATTTTCCGAAATCGTGTGGCCTAAGTAAGATATTTTGTCTTGAAAGAAATGACATTTACGTAGTTTTAGTTTAAGGTTGTTAGATCTTAACCTATTGAAAACTAACTCTATGTGTTTGAAATGTTCTTCTTTGGAATTACTGAATATCAATATATCGTCTATGTAAACAAACGTGCAATCATGTAATCCTTTCAGAACATCAGTCATCACAGATTGGAACACCCCACTACTTAAGCTTAAACCCTGAGGGAGACGATTCCAGCAAAATAAATAATTTCCAGGAATTCCAAAGGCAGTCTTGTGCTTGTCTTCATCCCTTATTTCTAATTGAAAGTAACTATTAGCTAAATCTAAGGTTGAATAATATTTAGAACCACTAAGAGAACTGAGTATGTCATTGATGTTTGGTAATGGAAATGCAATAGGTTTTATGTGTTTATTCAATTGTCTGAAATCAAGAACTAATCTTTTATCACCCTTATCTTTCTTTGACACAAGCATAGCAGGAGAAAGATAGCTAGATTTACTATATGTAATAATGTTTGCATCTAGTAATTCTTGCAATTTCTGTCTCATTTCAGCACGCTCCGTAAAAGGTATTCTAAACGGACTCATTTTGATAGGTTTAAGATTGTCTGTAGGAATAGGGACCTTATAATGTGGGAATTTCCCTATGTCAAATTCATGACGAGAAAATATGTCCTGGTAATCATTCACCAAACTTTTCATTTTGTCATTATGTTCATCTGGTACTTGCAATTTATCCAAGGAAAAGGAATCTATCGAATTGATTGTACATGATTCTGCTATTCGCTCTTTATGACTTTCAATGTGATAATTTTCTAGTCCTTGTAATTTTCCTACAATTGTGCCCCGGCGCAATTTGAATATTCTATTTGAAGCATTGGTTATTTGAATTGGTAATTTGCGACCCTTGCCTATACGAACAAGCGATGACGAAATCTTTAAGTGTGGTTCAGAATGCATAAAGCCCTTATCTATTTCAGCAATAAGATAATCTTTGTCAATATCTAAAGATGGGTTTCTCTTAATCTTTGCAGGAACAGTATAGGTCATTTGAGGTTCAAGTGTGACATCCTTTGATAAACGTATAATTTGTGCTATTTCAATATCATGTTGTAAAGGTATGAAATGGTCTTTAATTCTGATAGCATTCAAATCAAAGAAGATTCTACACGAGTTCTTGGCTAGAAAATCTCTTCCAATAATGACATTTCTACTTAAATTATCAGCAACAATAAAATTGTGAGATATTCTTAACTTGTTGATCTTTATAGAAATGTTTGCAGAACCTAACACATTAATCTGGTCTCCTGACGCACTGCTAAGAAATATATTTGAAGGTGTTAATTCTGGTTTTGGATTTAATTTGTTGTAAATGTGTTTATTAATCAAACTGAAAGATGCCCCCGTATCTATTAGACTTCTGACTACCACAGAATTTCCAAGTTTTAAAACACAAGAACATGGTACTTGCTGTTCACTCAAGTGGGAATTGTAAGACATATTTCTCAATTTTAAATCTGATGGTCTGATCCCGCGATCATCAGATTGTGCAAGTTTTTTGAAACATTTTTATTAACATCCAAATTTTCTTTCAAATTTGAGTACTCTTTGCACTCCGAAATAAAATGCCCAAGTTTTCTGCAAAAATGACATTGTGCGTTCTTCTTGAAATTTGCAAATCTGTCTGATCTTAGCCTGTCAAATGAAGTGTGATTTTTATTGTTTTTAATTTGTTCAACTGCACCTATAGCCTTCCTTTGATACGGCGGCCTGTCACGCGGTCTATATTTATTGCGACTATAAAATGGTTTGTCTACTTGACGCATGTCATTGTTTTTGAATGGCAATGAATTAGACAATGTCTTATCACAGTCTGTGTCTAGCCCTATCATTGTATTGTTACCTAATGGCGCTAGATTACATTCTTTTACTTTAGGAATTTCGGCAATTGACGACTCATTTTCTGATCTTGTTCTTAATTTAAATCTAAGTTTTGCATTTTGCTCCCTAACTGCCAAATCTACAGCCGTTTTAAAAGTTTTGGGGTTTTCTGAAATGAGTTTGAATTTTATTTCCTGGTCTGAAATCCCATCAATGAAAAAGCCGATAATTTGGAAATTGACAATATCCGAATTTAAATCAAAACCCTCATATACCTCGCATGTTGAAGAAATAATTCTTTCGGCAAAATTTTGAATATTTTCAGATTCATTTTGTTTTAGATTTTTCAATTTTGTAAACAGATGAAACGTGTCCTTTACTTCGCCAAATCTGTTATGAAGCTCATTCTTAAATTGTTCCCAGCTACAATTTGGATTTTCCAAAATGCAACTTGAAATGTAATTTGAAACATTCCCCTCACTATATTTATATGCAGTTAATTTTTGGGCCGAAAGAGAAAGATTATTGATAATTGACGCTTTTTCAATGCTTCTTATCCACTCTTCGAATTTTGAAGTTTCACCACAAAATTTTGGCACAGAATTTGCAAGATTTAATTGGGCAATCTGATCATTCAAATTTTGGAAAAGTTGCACAAGATTAGATTTATCCATGCTATTAAGAATGAGAAATCAATGTTAAATTCTAACCTTGTCTGCCTGTCAGCTGTCCATCTTCTCGGTAGACCGGTAAACCATTTCTCCTCCCAAAGTTGTATCCGTGGACACGAGCACCAAATCAATCGCTCTGTCGTAAAGTATGATGACGAACAGAAACGAATAAGCCATGTGATCGTATAGTTTAATATTTACAGAGTCTATCTTATAATAAAACACATCTTGCAAGTTCAAAGTTTAGCATTCAACTACCACATAGCCCTCCTGGCTCTCTCCCTCTCTCCAGACATGTGGTTATATATACACTGCACAAATAGTCGTTATACAACTGTCCTAATTATAAATACATCAATTAACCATTAACTTTGACAACCAAGCACGAGTTGTACTGGTCACAGGTCATAAGAATGACAAATATGACAGCTCTATGACAAAAGTACACGACAGTGCAGCAACCTTCTCAAGTCGGAATTAGAATGTTTCTCAACAAATGATTACAGCAATCAAGCTCTTAGAATGTCATCTCCGGCAAGTTGAACGTGGAAAATCTTCGCAAGATACACAGCCATATTTGTACGATAAGGGATTCCCAATCTATTTTTAGACCAGTGAGGCGTGACGATGACGTATTTGTTCACACGGAAAATCGAAGCCTATTGGACTAAAGTTAAATTGAATCAAATCAGAAAATATTGTGGTTAAATAAGAAAATGTGGTTTTCTTGCAAATTCTTACTTTACCACAACTTTTTTATGTCATTTAATGCAATAGAATAAAATCATCATTGAACCACCCACCTACCAAGTAGAGGGGGGGGGGGGTAGGTATATTGATTCTACCATGCCTGTCTGTCCATCCATATGTCTACTTTTTATGACCCCGTACAGAGAGATTGGGGGCATGTTGTTTACTCATGTCCATCTGTCTGTCAGAAAACTTAACATTTTGCCATTTCTCCAAAAGTATTTGATATACAAAGCTGAAATTTTGTATGTAACTTCCTTTCAGTGATATCTATCCGGGTCACAAAGGTCAAGGTCACAATTGGACTGTTAAAATCTGTTTCCGTGCTCTAAGTCAAGAACCCGTTGACCTCATCTTCGCAAGCCAAGGGTGATATCTACGACGTAACGTCGTTTCTGTATTCACCCTTGGCATATTTAGTCCGATTTTCTTGGTCTCCTGGAAAGCGTTTTCATTGGTTCCAGCGAGGTCTCGCTGGAACCAATCAGATTGTCGACTGACACATTTGTTATGAGTAACCAAATCATGACAATGGGCGGGAAACGGCATTGCATTTGCAACTCAAAAACGCGAAGATGGGCGATTTTTCCTAAGAATTTCACTGCAATAGACAGGAATTCCCTAACTATAATCGACGAATTATTATACTTTCGACAATTCGACCAAAAAAGCAGCTAACTTTTACACAATCCGCATGACGTTTGACGCGAAAGACAACACGCGTTAATGACGTCATCAATAATGGACGTAAACAACCAGCAGAACAACCGCTAGGCGGCGCTTCACGATTTCAAGAAAATCGGACTAAATCCGCCAAGGGTGAATACAAACGTAGGTGGGTTCAACCTTGGCTAGCGAAGATGCGTTGACCTAGGTCATGAAACTTTACACAGTTGTTGCCCATGACCCAATGAGGTGCCCTATTGTTTTGGGGTAATGCAGGTCAAAGGTCACACTTTGTTTAAAATCTGTTTCTATTGTCCAACTAAAGAACCGGTTTACCTTTATAGTCCATTTGACGCTGCTATATGCCTATATGACAACCTCGCAATGTCGAGTACAATGAAGTTTTATTTTTTCTTTGCATTGTATAGGTGCTCTAGAGCAGATCTAGCTTGGTTGCCAGAATGGCAACCTTGGGCAACTCCCAAAATTTGCAAAAATCCAAGATGGCCGCCAAACGCAGCTGGAAAAATCAACTTTTTTTTCAAATTGTCCTAAATTGATGCGAAAAATGCCTATTTAGCGGTTCTTTGGTGTGCTGAATTCAAATCCATTGATAAATATAACATTTGGATAACACAAATATGCTAAAATAGAGATGGCTGCCAGACGCCATCTTGAAAATCACATTTTTCCTACGTTATTTTACATGGTCCATAGAAATCATGTATTTAGACAGACTTGAAAAGGTAAATCTACTTTATTCCTTAAATTCACACTTTGATTTATCTGGTGTACATAAAATTCCGACATGGCCGCCAGACGTCATATTGAAAATGTTAGCTGGCTTAATTCACTTATTTCTATTTATTTCTACTTGTAGAGAATGTTGCTAAAACATGATATTTGCGCATCATTCCCTCTATTCATTTAATAACCCATTTTGATATTTATTTGGATTTTACATTGATCTAAAGTGTTTAACCCATTACCAAACGACAAAATTTTAGGGCGGTCCAAATTGAAAGATTCTGCAGACGACAATTTCAAGTGAAAGAGTTTTCAATTTTTAGGTCTTTTTGGATGGAAAACATTGTGGAAAATGAAGAAATTGCTTGTCACAAGCAATTTCTTCATTTTCCACGATGTTTTCCATGACCATTTTTTTGTGGGGAGTCAAAAAGAGCCATTGAGTGGTAATGGGTTATCAATTGGGAAATGGCCACCAGATGGCATATTGAAAGTGACAATAAATACTGGTGCTTAATATTACAAAGGGAAATAATTATCTTGTACTTTATTTTGGTATTTCAATTCTTACAAATCCCAGATTTCTTCAAAACGTTATATTTTTCTATTGTAAAATATTTCTTTAAATCTGACAGTCTTGGACCATTTTCGAAACGTTTACAGATGATATGATTAAAACAGTTTTATTTTTATTTCAACAGACGACCATCACCTCTGTGTAGTGATGTACACAGTTCTGACATTGAATAATAAAAGTTGCCAGTGTGTGTTAAAGTACCATTATGAATATGTATCATAAATTCATATGTCTTCTTCCTAATTTTGAAGAAGTGATCCCATGATCTACATCCAAATATAGAATGTAAACATCACCCAAATCGCAAATAAAACATTGGCTCGTAAAGCAGAAATTCATAACTTTAATTTCGGAGTTCTTACATGTTAATCTTACACACAGATCCGATCTACAAAATGTGTGTAGCTAAAGAGGAATTATAATGTACAGTAAACATTGAATGTAGATACCATGTATGTGATCATTCCGCACCATAACAATATACTGGATTAATAGAAATAAAAGAAAATAAACGAAAAGAGTCATGTTTGATTAAACTGTTACTACCGGTTCATAGTTGGTCTTGAAGATATACTGTTTATCGATGAAAAAGACAAAAACAATAAATTAGGAAGGTTGAAATTAACAATTTGAAAACCTGGGTAAGATACCACCAAAACATCAATTTTAAAGAAAGAGTATGCAAATGTTTCCCTACCTACAAGACATCTATATAAATTCACAGAGAAACCCTGTCCATTTTTCATTGTATCGGCATACCTTATACTAATGGTTGTCCATTCTCATTTATTGGGAATAGAACAGAAATGGCAAGATACAACTTGATTAAAATTGTACGACTTTACATTCTCTGATTCCTAGGCACTTCTGCATCTGATTCTCAATGTTTTTTGCCTTTCAAATCACATCAAATGTATTAGTATATTTTACTAGAGTATTTCGCTGGTATGACTTTTCAGTAATTTTCCAAAAGTTTTTTTTTGTCAGACACCATGTTTCGGAATATTTCCTCAGCAATGTTTGAATTAAAACAGTACATTCATTGCACATACAATGTCACTTCAGTTATTGCCAGAATTGATCGTTTTAAGGCCCATTTTGTTCATCAACAATATATTGTGTATACTAAACAGTCTTCAAGCAATAAGTCAATATGATTCTTTTAAATAAGATATACCATTATCAGCAAGACGAAAGCAACAACAAATTAAAGCCAACGGAATGAGACGCAGTTCTCTCATTTAATCATGTAAATTGGCAATGATTCTTATTCTTGTTTACAGACCCATCTTAAGGAATGGCTTATAGGTCAGAAAGTCCAAAAAATGACATACATGTACTTCATGCATATCCAATTTACATTGATTCCTCAAAATGAAATATTAAGATGCTAAAATCCCAAATTGTCTTAAATATATTGTGTATATTTATAAACTTTTCAAAAGACGAGATAACTCAAATTATTATAATTGTCTCTTTAAAGCGCTCATGATAAGTCTTGACAGAACATGTATTCTTTTAGTTTCGTTATTCGGGTAACCAAGTTGAAACAGAATGGCAAAACTTTCTTGCAATTATGTACATGTACATCTACCCCTACTCTCCAACGCAGAGTTCTATTGATTAAACCATCAAATATGACCTCTGCAGTTTTCGGTACGCCAACAGCCTATTTGGTCGTCATAATCTAATTATAGCACATCATTTGAATTATCGAATCAAAATCATTCAGCTTTACCTTGCATGATCATTACGTATACATTACGTCTCTTCTATTTTTGGCTGAAGCCAGTAACATTTGAAATATCGAATCAAAATCATTCAGTTTGATCTTGTTTGATTACGTATACATTACATCGCTTCTATTTTTGGCTGAAGCCGGTAATTTGAAGCGTCAGCCAATGAAAGGTTGTATCAGCTTTTTAAATTGTTTTGTTGTGTAAAGCTAACGATTGGATACTGAAATCCCGCCAAGGCCCCGAGATTAGACGTGAAATGACCCCGCGAGAACAGAGCTCATTCTATCGAAATGGAATGTAGAGATAATGTGCTCTGTTCATAAGAGAGTAATCTACCCCATGCTATTGGAGCTATCTAGAGGTACCATTGCTTTACATGAAGATACATCCACGACTATATTGTTTCCTGTTGTCATTAAAATCGTTCATGGCTGTAGTATGACAAGACCCAGCATTTCACTATGCATGGCCCTCAAAGGCTTGTAGTGTTCACCATGGTCACTTGCGTTTTTATTCTTAAATTTTAAATTTTAAAGGTATGAAAGCTGAAAAGATTAGCTCCCAAAGGAACTTAAGCCCTTCAATCACGATTGTTCTATTACGACTCCTTAAGATATTCACAAGGAAAATAATTTCTAAAATATAAGTATTGGAACACTTTTAATGATATGTTTTCTTCTAGCATTACAGTCACTTTTAATTTCTACATAAAATCCATGAATTTATATAATTTATGTAATTATGTAGATAAAATGCTTAGAACTGTACCGAAACTGAAATATTGCAAAATGCCAAAGATGTTATCTTTAATCAGCAGCAACAACTGAAACTTTATATTTCAACATGGTAACTGGTGGCCATAATTGAATATAATCACAGTTACATACAGACATAATCTCAAGCCTATAGCTTTGACACATCATTTAACAATAATTATGACAACTGGTAGCCTATGTATTACATTCTATATATTCATCTAGTTCTAGTCCTATATATAATTGTGTATCAGAATCTGATTTTCCAAAGCAAAAAACTTCAAACCTAGGTAACTATACCCAAAAAACAGCACCTAACATATGTTATTTAAATTTTCCACTAAATGCACTTATAAACAAAGCTTAATTAAATTGAAGAAATAAACACAGGTTAATTGATATTATATCATTGTTGACATAAAGAGCAGATGTTTAAGCATTTGATGCCCTACTTTGAAAAACTGTCTGAAAAATTGCTCTTTATGCCAAGATGGCAACTGGTTGCCATATCTGTTACTATCATTTATATGAGAAAATTAACGAACTATGTAATATCCAAATTTAGTCCAAATGTGTTATAATAAGTAAAGAGATTTAATAACATGTAAATATCGAAATTTGGCAGCAATATGTACCAGTATTTCAACCAATAATTATTTTCAATAAGGCATGTAGCTGCCATTTCTGAATTTTATTTATATAATGTTGGTATAAAACAGAAAAGAAGAAATGAAAATGTGAAGAAATGAGAAGTAAAATAATTTTGGCTTACCAAGTATTCTGAAAAGGTGCCTTTTAAAGACCGTATAAAAACTAACATAGAAAAAATGTGATTTTCAAGATGGCATCCAACAGCCATCTCTAATTTAGTACTTTTCTGATGTCCATATGCTATATTTATCATCAGATTTGAATTCAGCATATCCAAAACCCCCCAAATAGACATTTTTTGCATCTTTGTTGGACAATTTGACAAAAAGTTGATTTTTCCAGCTGCGTTTGGCGGCCATCTTGGATTTTTGCGAATTTCGGGAGTTGCCCAAGGTTGCCATTCTGGCAACCAAGCTAGATCTGCTCTAGAGCACCTATCTAATGCAAAGAAAAAATAAAACTTCATTGTACTCGACATTGCAAGGTTCCGAAAATTTCAAATGGACTATTAGCACTTTTTCAGTGACTAGGCGATATGGGGGAGATGTGTATTTGTCTGCTTTGTGACAGTTCTAATGTTAATGGGCCAAGACAAACCCCATTCATTCGTGAGTTTTGTTTGTCTGTACATAGTGTCCCAAAAAAAACGGAACCCATTTTTGAAAGTACATTTCTCATGTGTCATGTAATATTTCTCCACCAAATTTTCATATGCAATAGCAACGGCAGTCTTCTATTAGCAGTAAAAATTTGGTTGAAAAATAACTATCAGTTTTGAACATATTGGCATTCAAATGAATATACCCGGAAAATCATTTTAACACGATATCGATCTTTTCGTTTTGCAGCGCGCCTACAATCATTTAATAATTTGACGCTTCACAACTGGTTAATATATTCAATACAATACAAAAGTAATTTTGAAACAATGTATTCACAATAATGCATTTTCATTTCACCTTTTTTCCTTATGATTAAACTGTTAAAGAAGAACTGCGATGTAACTAAAATGAATACAAACAAAATATCCAAGTGAATCACAGACTCATGAATAATAATCATAGGCACTTATTTAATATCTGACCAACATATCGGTCACCGCTCAATTGAAAAGTATTACAGGTTTCATTTGACCTGACACAGACCTTGAGGCAAAACATGATCATATATGACAACACGAAATTCGCCAAAAAAATAAATAATAGTCCGCAAATGTATACTATGCAAGAATTAAGACTAGACTAAATTTAGGGAACATATCAAGCTTGAAAATTAAGAAAATAAAAGTTAAAACTGCGCCATGTGAAAAGAATCACATAATAATTTGAAATTAATTCAAACAACCACCTTATGGACTCAATTTGAACGTACAGCACGTGTACATATTAAATTTTGAGAAAATCGCAACATACATGTACAGCGGCACAGAATTCAACAGCTGATCGTTAGTGCGCTTTCACGAACAAACAAGACGCAAAAATCAATATCATGTCAGATCGGTTTTTTAGTGTCATTATCAATTTGCTTATAACTTTCGAGCCGATGCATATTTTTAAACGAAATTTGGAACACAAATGCAAAAATAATGTATCTTCAGTGCTGCAAATTCAAAAATTAGATTCTTTGCTTACGCTTTAAAATATTCGACTTTGAATTAGGGTTCCGTTTTTTTTGGGGACACTCTGTATAGTGTAAAGATTTTTGTATGAAATTGAAAAAAAAAAAGAAATGTCATGAATTCATTATATATTTATCATATCCTTGGTGAAATCCTTTCCTAAACGACAATTTAGACTGATCCATTGTTGAAAGCTGCAGCAGGCAACCCTTTTCCAAGCAAGTTTTTGGGACTCTGTAGAATGTCCATTTCAAAACCCTTGAGAGAAAAGATGAAAAAATTGATATTCAGTATTTTCCTTTTTAAGCCCCCCCCACCCCCCAACACCCGTATCGAGAGATCGGGGGCATATTGTTTTACTCGTGTCCGTCTGTCTGTCCGTCCTTCTGTCTGTCCGAAAACTTGCGTAACATGAAAACTTAACATTGGCCTTTTCTCCAAAAGTATTTGACATACAAAGCTCAATTTGGTATGCAACTTCCTTTCAATGATATCTATCTGTTCCTTCCTCAAGGTCATACATTAACCCTTGTCAACCCTTTACTCTACAAAAACTTAACATTTTACAAAAATGGCCATTTCGGGGGCATTTGTGTTTCACAAACACATCTTGTTCTCTAAAGTTTTCAATACTAAAGATTCAAATAAATAATTTTTCTGCACATTTTGATAATGTCTTCGGTAAAATTAAGAGCATTTTGTCTAATCTGACCGGAGAATAGGTTCCTACCCAAAGGTGAATAGATTGATTAATCCTTTTCCAAGCAAGAGCTGATTAGACGTTCCTAGCAGAAGGAGCTTTAGAATACATTGAGGCTAAAGAAGGAAATGCTGATAATCAGCATTTTTATACGCAGCCGGAGGTGGTCGTATATTGGTGTCATCTTCTCCGTCTGTCCGTCCGTATGTACATCCACTTTTCTTGTGAGCCCAACTCCTCCTAAGTGTCTGGCTGGATCTTTTTGAAACTTGGTCAATGTTATCACCTCAATTGGTAGAATAGATGTGCATGAAGGAAGGATTTTATGGTTCATTGATTTTTGCCCGAGTTATTCCCCCTTAAAACTTAGTCTCTGGGGCGGCGTATATTGTGACCATGGCACTCTTGTTTCCTTTTGCCTCAATATTTTCTAAGCTACAATATACACAGATTTCTAGTAAATGTACATCAATTTTGTCCTCTGTTGAAGCTTTTAAAAGCGGAAGAGGTTTGGAAGAATAAATTTTAATAAGGCTCACTAACTATTGCAGCAAAGAATTTGTTTCCTTTCCTACAGGCGGCAATCACGTGACTTTGTTATGATATGTTTTCCTAAGTTTTGTAAACAAAAACACTCGGTAAGTACACATTTTCTCAAATTTTAAATCAAATACTTCGCGTTCAATATTGAGATACGCGCCATTCGATAGGTCGTACTCTCCGTTCTATTTGATACCAAGATCTTCCCTCAAATCCGTGTCAAAGCTGAGAACATTCGTGCAAAGTATTTTTGAATGCCGTGATATATTTTCTTAAGAAATGTTTGCACTGTGCACGAATGTACTCGGCGTTGACAGGGATTTGAGGAAATATCTCAGTATCAAAACAAACCGGAGACTAAGACGTATCGAATGGTTCATATCTCAATACTGAGAGTTATGCTTTTGATTCAAAATTTGAGAAAAATGTGCACTTACCGAGTGTTTTTGTTTACCAAAGTTAGGAAAAAATATCATAACAAAGTCACGTGATTGCCGCCTGTGTTTTCCAAACGGCAAAAATTTGGAATGTTCCATTTTGAAAGCTGCTACAGAAGACAGAATGGATGATGGAAAAGAGAGGAATTGTGCATAATATAGCACAGAAAAAAATTTGCCTCATGTTGTCCAAAGCCTTTTCTAATAAGGTTGTCAAAACCAAGGTTCGATCCCCCGCCGCAGCAAGTATACTTTCTGACAAATTTGTCTCCCACCATTAGTTTGGTAATCATTTACTTATGCAGACGCGCAACTGCAGACTCGGTAAAAGATATTGTGGTAGTACCGGTATGAGAAACAACAGGAAACCATGATTAGGTGCTCCAGCAGTTGTAAAAGGCGTTAAAGACTAACCAATCAAAACTGATGTTATTTGGCTGATTGATTGAATAAGGTTGTAACACCTCTCGCAATATCCGTCTTCTCTTATTAAAATTCGCTCTTCGATATTTGGATGTTGCTAGTATGTAAATAGCGACATCCAAATATCAAAGTGCAAATTTTCATCAGAGAAGACTCGGATTACTCTCAATTAACCAAACGCCAATCGACAGATCGCTCCGCCCAACATAGAATTTAAGACAAACAATGGGGATGTGATCTTTAATAGGGAAAGATTTTATCCAGTTAATCGTGACGTAAATTGGGACAAACAAAATAGTAATTTGTAGGTGTTGTTATAAAATTTCGTAACTACGGCTTAATTTAAGCCGTAGTTACGAGATTTTATAACAACAACGACGGTTTATCAAAACATACAGCAAACCTAGTCTATTGTTAGCACAAAATTCTTTTCAATTGGCATGTTGATTGTTTTGATTGTCAGTCGATAAATCGATACAATAACACGTGCAACGAAGAACAATTGTGGCATGACATTTTTCTGATCGCCCATTGGCTAATCAATGTTTTTGATTGACAGTCGGCGTTTGGTCAATTGCTATGGTCATATCAGGGTAGCTGGAGCACAATAGATCTATCATAACATGGATTCCTTTACCAGTACCACCACAAAATCCACTCACAGCCACCAGCTGCTCGCCCACATAGGTTTACAATTATCCAACCATTGTACGGTGGATAATCACGTGATACAATATTTTCAGAAAATCTCCAATAACTTTGTATATACTGGACCGATTTGAAATCGGTTTGAAGCAGAGAATGTGGACAGACGTCACGCATTAGATGGACGTGGTTGATTTTAGAAAAATTAACTGATAAAAAAGTTATTGAAGATAAACCAAAATTTTGGTTTATCTTCAATAACTTTTTTATCAGTTGATTTTTCAAAAATCCAACACGTGCAGCTTATTCCTTGCGTTTTCCCACTTTCTCTTCTTCAAACCGAATGCAAATTGGTCAAGTATTAAAAAAGATATATTAAAGATTATCGGAATTCTGAGTAACGTGATTATACACCGTGCACTGGTTGGAGACAAATGTCAGAAAGACAGCCGCCGAGGATCAAACACAGGACCTCATGAGTGAGTCTGATATACAACCAACTGCACTATGAATGATTGATGGGGGTTTAGTCCTCTTTCTACTGCTATGGTCTGTTGGTCATATTGAGGTGGCTGGAGCACCTAACCATGTATTGCTGGGATATCTCACACCCGTAATACCACAATATCCAGTCTGAGCCTCCAGCTGCTCTGTCACATGATTCATATCCATTGGCGAGATACAAATGATTTTCATCAAATGTCAGAAAGGATATTGGCCAATCAAGGGTCCTACCTCACTACCCCTGGATTGATAGACTCAGACATTAGCGACTGAGCTATCCAGCCTCGGCCCAAAATTAAGGTTTTTTGCTCGAAAAACGAAACCTCGGCCTTTACCAGATGAAAGGTCGTGTCAGAAGGAATTGAACATATAAAATAATTTATAAGGAAGCTCTTATCATCAAGTCATATCGCTGCTTTTCAATGAAAAACTTGTAACTGCAGCTTAAAACAAGCTGCAGTTACGAGGTTTTCATCAAAGCGACAATATGTTTTTCTGAACAAGAGGACCATGATGGTCCTATATCGCTCACCTGAACCTAAATGATATGAGCAACACTTTTGTTCAATTCAATTAACATTTATTACTTTAAGACTGAAAAAGAACTTATGGTCAATAAGGTTGTGAAAATCTAACTCATCCAAGATCTAAATTATGGTGCCAAACATTGTACAGGGCTCCAGATAAGAGGGGTGGTGACTTTTCAAACTGCAATAATGCTGTCAGTGATCATCAAACCCTATATTGTAGGTACATGTACTCATTTGTATCGTCTCGTCGAGACGATTCAAATGAGTACCCACAACATAAGATTTGAATTAAAAAAAAACAATGTTAGTATGTCTTCACCTCCACTTATCTGTAGCCCTGATTGTATCCAAGTTTTGTCTTGATTGATAAATAATTGTAGATTCTAGAGTATAAACAAGGTCGAAAACAGCCGAAAACAACAATTTTGTCAATTTCAAGGGCACAAAACGCTCGACTTTCTGATCAGATCAGACTGAAAATCAATCTCATATGAGATCTTATGGTTCCCAACATTGTGTCCAAGTTTTGTATAGATTGATCAATAATTGTAGATTCTAGAATGTAAACAAGGTCGAAACCAGCCGAAAAATGGCAATTTTGTCAAATTCAAGGGCACATAACTCTCAACATTCTCGTCAGATCAGACTGAAAATCAAACACATCTGAGATCTTAAAGTCCCCAACATTGTGTCCAAGTTTTGTCTTGATTTGGATGCCCCACAAAATAAAGGCTTTGGAAAACATTGTGACAAACAATTTCTTCATTACCCACAATGTTTTCTACCAAGACAGACCAAAAAATGTTAAATTTTGTTCAATGGAACTTGTCGTCTGCAACACCTATGATTTTGGACTAGGCTAAAATTTTGTTGTTTGGTAATGGGTTAATAAGAGTGTAAATCTATTTATATCCTCTATCAAACTAGATAACTCTACTTATGCTGAAGTAAAGTAGTGTCAGAGTTCCTTCCCTTAGAATCTATTTATATCCTCTATCAAACTAGATAACTCTACATATACTGAAGTAAAGTAGTGTCAGAGTTCCTTCCCTTAGATTAACTCTTTTTTTTGAATACAGCAAAAAAGTGGCAATTTTGCCCAATTCAAGGGCACATAACTCTCATCTTTCTAGTCAGATCAGACTGAAAATTGACCTCATCCAAGATCTTATGGTCTCCAACATAATGTCCAAGTTTTGTCTTGATTGATCAATAATTGTAGATGCTAGAGTGTAAACAAACTTAAAAACAGCATATTTTGACATTCAAGGGCAGATAACTCCGCACTTTCAGGTCCGATCAGGCCCATAATCGAACTTGTTCGAGAACTTATGGTCATACTTGTTTTGGCCAAGTTTGATCAAGATTGAGTAACTTTTGTGGATGCTAGAGTGTAAACACCCCAAATGTTGACGGACGGACGGACGGACGCCGGACAAAAAGTGACCACAATAACTCACCTCGAGCACTTCGTGCTCAGGTGAGCTAAAAACAGCTAAAAACAGACAGACTGTATGCATATATGCATCACGGCAGGGAATCATGTGGTAACAAATGCTGAAAATATTCAACAATTCTATTAATACTTGACCAATTTGAATTCAGTCGGAAGCAGAAAAGGCTGAGATGTGTCAGCTTCTAAGGATGAATGAGGTAGAGCTTTCAAAAACCAGCTGTTAAAAAAGTTAATTGATGCCCAACTAAAATTTTGGTTGGTGGTCAAAAACTTTTATCAGCTGGTGTTCAAAAATTGTTTGAATTCAGTAAATCCCTGGTGTTTCCCCACATCTGCTTCAAATCTTTAATATTGTTAAAATATTGAAAATGTGTCATCTGATTTCCGGCCATGATACATCATTGCTTTTCATCAAAAACCTTGTAACTTCAGCTTGTGTACAACCATACATATGAGGTTTTGGAAGAAAAGCAGTGATTATGCTTCCAACCTATCAAATGTAGGGGGTGAAAATTCAAAAGCCAAAAATACCTTGTTTGTGTGTTTAAGACATATTTTATACATGTACATTATTCTTAACAATAGTAACCCAGAATTACTTCAATTTGCATAATATTAAGGTATTTTTTTCCTAAAGAGATTTGTGCAATGTCTAAATTTTTCGGGCAACATCGTCAACATTCCACCGCGGAATGTTAATGTTTATGACATCCTAAACAGTGTGGAAATGTAATGAATGTTACGGACGTCTCGTGAAAAATTCAAACATCACATTAATATCATTAGGGATAGAATACCTATATAAACCAAATATCAAAGGCAAAATTGCTGTGTATTATTCAGTCAATCTACCAGACAATGACAAATATTTTTCCTTGTCTTCTTTGATATATGTGATAATCATTACAATCATTACAAGTGATGTTACTAGGAATTCATCCCTACAGTTAAAGGCTTAATTTAAAGCTATCCAAGTTGTAAGTCTTTGTCATATTAAAAATCACATTTCTTTGACATGGCTTCATCAGTACAAAAGTTTCCTCCAAAAGTTGTATGATTAAGCTATATGCATTAACAATTTTATAATCAGCCTTTTTGTAGTAGTCATAAGTATTGATAGTAAACAAATGCAAGGCAGGCACTTTGAAAGGAATGAGCCAGGATCTGGAAAAAGGTCAACTAAGGCTTTTTGGTCCTATATGGTTATAGATCAGCCTGCATATGCATGCAGTCTGATCAAGAGCCATGTTGTTTTTTAACAGCTTCTTTTTTGCCTGTAGCAATTCAGAGAGAGCAGAATGGATCCCAGTCAGACTGTACTTATGCACCGGCTGGCCATGAAACATAGCTTTCTCAACTGCCATAAGTAACCTTTTTCGAGATCCTGGCTCAAACGTGACATGAAGGTGGAATTCTGTTCATGATGTATGTTGTCAATTCTTGTAGTCTTTTACGCTTGTAGATAACCCCTGAAAAGTAATGAAGACATTTTTACACTTACCCAGTCAATACCTGAGGCGCGTTCTTTAGAGCGAGATTTTATAAGATTTATTAAGATGTTTTTGATAAAGCGTTTTTAAGACCGATACTTTGACCGAGCTGTTCCGAATGCTCAATATTTATACAAATGACGTCATCATGACGTCATTTGTATAAAGTATGGAGCATTCGGAACACCGCAGTTATTAGACATGGAGCGTTCGGAACCGAGGGGTTCCGCACGAAGTATAGGGTAATGGCGGCTCCCAGTGATCGTCTTAAAAATCTTACTATAAAGAACGCTTTATCTTAAAATATCTTAAGAAATCTCGCTCTAAAGAACACGCCTCTGGTTTTGATTTCCATAACATAGTTCACATAGTTCACATAGTCGTCGAGGCCTGAATACAGCTGGCTGTCAGCTGCATAAGTGTAGTTCACTTCTATATGGCCCTTTAGATATCGTTTTCCCTCTTCTTCCAGATTGTTATCATTTGTTGTTATGATGATTTTCTTTAATTTTTTCCCGACTTACTTTTTACGCGACTTCCGGTTCTGTCTTGGTGTCTTTTTCCATTCAGGCTGATCCCATACTTATATTTTCCCTTCCCATTACCCAGTACATGTATTAAAAATTATCCTAACTTATTTGACATCATTTATTGATACTTTTATAATTTGACCATAATATAGATTTATTACTAGATTTATAATTTGAATTTAAAATCCATATAGTTATACTATAAATACACCTTGGAAACATCTTTACTTTTTTACATTACTTGCTTAATACTTGTCTAATTTTTCCTTATTTTAATTTATTTATTAATATAATCAGAATTTTAAATTCTATATAGTTACACTTTAGATACTGAATTGATTTTTCAATTACCTTACACTGATTTTTCATTGCTGAAAATATACAAGTACACTTATCACATTCTACTGATATGCTACGTAACAACTTGGGTTAAATTTACACTCAGTAGACCATTACTTGTTTAATCTTCTTTTAAAAGAATTTAATGAAGGTGCTTCCACTACTGAACTTGGCAAAGCATTCCATTCATTTATAATTCTGTTTGAGAAACAAAATCTATATTTGTTAGTTTTGGTTCTCTTTTTACACAGCTTTCTACTGTGCCCCCGGGTGCCTGTTCTACCCTGTATTATAAACAGATCCCTAGGCATCTTGTCTATTCCTTGACAAATTCGATATACTTGTATCAAATCACTTCTTATGCGCCTATACTCTAGACTTGGCAACCCCAAAGATTTTAACCTGTCTTTATAACCATTTGTTTTGTTCTTTAGACTTTTTAAGATTCTGGTTGCCCGCCTTTGTACATTTTCAATTCAATTTTCAATAACCCTTACAGAAAAAGGCTTGGGAAAACTTGAGACAAAGAGAAAATGCTGATAATCACTAATCAGTATTTTCTCCCTTTGTTTCATTATTTTCTATCCTATATTATACATGAATCCAATATTTTCAACATCAGTTTTGCCGTCTGCAGCAGCTTTTAAAGTGGGACAGGCTAAAATTTTGTCAATACTTCCTAAGGCAGCAGAATTTTAAACTACTGTAGAATGAGAATCCTGTACTGATACTCTGAAAAATCCCGTGAAAATTCACAAGTGGAAACTCCGAAAGCCTCTTCTTTACAAAAAACCACGGTCAACCAAAACATTAACCCTTTCCCAAACAAGACCTGGTTTTGACATCCCTAGAAGAAATGGCTTGGGAAAACATTGAAACAAAAGAAGAAACTGCTGATAACCAGCAGTTTCTCCTTTTGTCTCAATATTTTCTGTGTCATATTTTACACAAATCATATCTTTAATAACATCAATTTTGCATTTTTTGCAGTTTTTGAAGAGGATCACCGTAAAATGTTGTTGTTTGGGAAAGGGTTAATACAATCTTGTCTGACTGGTGATAAACTTTTCAAGGTTTTTGGCACACTTAGAGCTAACAGATTATCATAAGCCCATGTTCGAATTAAGCATGTTGCAATGAATTTGATATTTAAGACCAGGACTTAGCTGAGGAAAAGGAAATTAAATTTTTAAAGTATACCTTATCTTAGACCAGTCCTATTTGTATTACCGGTAGTTATGAAATCATGGTTCATACCAGACATGGGGTCGATTACTTGAAAAAGTAATCGATTAAATTAATGATTAATGCACCCTTGATTATTAATCGATTAAATTACTTTCACAGAAAAATGCTTCAGTAATTGATTATTAATCATTAATTAGGGGGTAAGTAATCGATTATTAATCATTAATCGCGGATGAAAGCTTTCGCGTAGCAAAAAATAAACGTTTGAAAGGGGCAAATAGCATTTCATTATCTTCAAATACATAATCTGAACAGAATCACAAAATATGAAATATCCTTACTATTGAAATTACATGTCTTTTTAAATGTCTTGAAGAAACCAGTTTCGATATAGATGTTTGATATTTGTAAACAGACTACTTTAATCAAGATGAATGGCATGCTAAAAATGTCTTTACCAGACGTTGTGGTAAGGAGAATTGAAGAGTTCCATTTGATAAAGTTGGATGAAAATAGGATGTAATGGACTTGTTAGATATTTAAGTTTGTTATGAATTTATCTTAGTTATCTTTCCTGAATGATCTAGATTTATAAATTATAACAAATGATGATGATGATGATGAAAATGGAGTTCATGTACTCGGTATATCAGACCATGTTGAAGCCATTGGACCAATGATTGGACCATGGTGACTATTTTATAGAAAAATGCTTGATAAATGCATTTGCTCCTTTTTTCCTTAATGTTATCTGGAGCCTTTCATATGAAGAAATATAAATTTACAAACTTATAAAGGAAAGGGTTAAATAAACAGAAAAGGTACTTATTATCAAATTCATGTATACCCTGGTTATTATCAGAATCTTATAATTCAAATCACCAAGTTTGATTCAGTTTTTTTGGCCAAAGTTAGTACTTTGCTTTACATTATTATTTTCTAATAAATCATGCCTATAGATGATAAAAGAAAAACATCTTTTATCAACACATGTATTTTCTTAATAATGAATCATTTTATTATTACATGTACATTTATTATTTAGTTTTACATTCTTGTTCATAGTATGATTGCATTTTAAGGAAAATTTAAAAAGTGAAATAAAATTTTGGGTTTCAGCATTTTCCAACTACATACATCTACATCCAAAATAATCAAAAAGTAATCATAAAATAATCATGATTAATGGCATTTTTTCACCAGTAATTGATTAAATTATTAATCAAATAATCAGAAAAAGCTAATTAATCGATTAATTCATGATTATTGGCATTTGTTAATCGATTAATAATCGATTAAATTACTGATTATGATTACCCCATGTCTGGTTCATACAAAATTTTGATGAGAAAATTCAAGGGTTTTTCAAGGGTTTTTAAAGGACTCAACAATGAAATTCAAGGGCTACTAACATTCAACAATCTAAGGTTGAAACATGGTTTATTTAGCAGTTTGTTCGACTTAAATTCTCGGACCCATGCTTTGTATTTCTGTTAACCAACTTATGTTGAACACACACTTTCCCCTACTGATTTTATTCCTTCGTAATTTCTTCGCAAACAAGCAGTTCAGTTACTGTTAATCCTTTCCTATCTATATCTTTTCATAAATGGATTCTCCAATTGCAGAAAAACAACTTTCCACGATGTTAAAAGACAGCTGAAAATTATTACGTACAAAAAATAGATAAATAGAATTCAAGGGTTTTTCAAGGGCTCGGGCTTGCTTTTTAAGGGTTTTACAAGGCTCACGTCTATTTTCAAGGGTTTTATAAGGCTAAGGTCAAATTCAAGGGTTTTTCAAGACCTGTGCGAACCATGGAAATGTATACATTACTTCATACTTACGGTAATTTCATCCTCATAAACACTCTGCACATAAAAAAGGAGATAAGTATCGTAGCAAATCCAACACAAAATAGTAGAACTCTGTTTAACTTTGGCATAACTTTAGAATTGGTCTGGTCAAGTATAACAAATCCTAGACCGCCTAAAGTAAACAGGAAACTTGAGGCTAAACCTTCCATAATATATTGTCCATTCACTCTGTATGGCATAAACGCTACCTGTAGCAGAGAAGAAAATAAATGAGCCAGAATCTGGAAAAACGTCCCTTATAGCATTTCAGACAGCCAGATTTCAAGGTCAGGCTGTGCCTAGATGCAGTCTAGCCAGCATCCTGGTTACTCTCAAATGGTTGCTACAGACCATGTGAAAGCTATTGGAGAACAACATGGTGACGGGCCAGACTGTGTGTATACACAGGCTGATCTGGATCCATGTTGTTCTCAAATGCCTTAAAGGACATTTATCCAGATCCACGCTCAAACCTATGATAGCAAATAGAACTTAAGAATTTCAATTTAAAGGTGAGAAATATGTTATGTATATAATTTGACAGTGTATAGAAAAAGACTATACACTTTTTTTCCCAAATAATAACAATTAAGTTCTACAACATTTTCGACAGAAATTTTACTTTGGCAATAAATTAACATTGCTCAGAAAAGCTTTGGCTATGTACTGAGGCATCTTTCAGGCGTTTACTATTCATTGAATTTCTTGGATAAAGTCTGGTCACATACAACTTCTCGTCCACATTAAGCCTATAGCGTCGCAAACCCTAGGTAACAGGTTTCCATAGACTTTTTGAAGTTAAAAAACCCCATTTGGTGGTTTGTGGACACCCTGATTAACCTTCTGTACAACTGACCAATTTTGGACATGCTCCAGCATTGATGTGGACGCAGAATGGAGTATGTGACCACTGACCAGGCCCTAATTAAAGTTTTATCTGATTAAATTCACTCTTGATATATTGATATCGCTCATTTAAATCGGAGCGCACTACCATTAAAAAACAACGGAAAGTCTGACACAAGTTGTGGCGCTTTGATCACCGTCCAATCTTAAACGATATCCTTAAAACGCCTTATGATCATTGAACCATTTATTGTCATGCCTGGTGAAAAATTTAAGTCAAAAATGTATTTCTGAAGGGTTTATTGGCAATGTTTTGCAAGAACCCTATCCTGAACAGCCATTGATTACAATGACCTACTTTTCGTTGTTTTTGAGTGGTAGTGCGCTCTGATCTAAATGAGCGACATCAACATATCAAAGAGCGAATTTCATCAGAGAAAAGTCGGATTAACCAGGCCCGAGGTCTTAATAAACTTACAGGTTTAGAATTTCCTCTTTCATCTGTAGTTGATCCTATACTTGGTGGTTCCACAATCACATCATAAATGATTCCTGGAAATAGAGTTGATATATAAATGAATAAGCCCTGAGTTTCCTAAATAGCAAAAGTTTGGACCGTTTCCATTTGGAATCTGCTACAAACAACAAAATGGATGTTGATTAAAAAATATAATTTGTATATTATGAAGCCAAGGAGATATAAAGGCAAAATATGAGTTGTCCGCGGACAACTTAGCTCGCCTAGATACAGTAATAATACTGTATAGTATACGAGAGCTTGCAGGGGTCTCGTTTGCCAAAATTTGGGGCTGTTATTGGGCCCCATTCCCAATGGCAAAAAGTATCTTTTTTCCCAATTCTCGGGTGAAAATTCCCAATGAGGACCCAGAATGCCCCATGTTAAGACCTCATCTTCATTTATAAACATTTTGAAGGCAGTTTTAGAGTAGATTCTTAAACAAGAGTATGTGCAAATGCATTTTACATCATTTCAGTCTAACTTGCGGCTTAAAACTGAGTGACAGTATAAATACAAACTTGCATACAATCATATTTAAGTTTTTCCCAATTTAGGTAAAAATGTCGCTATTTTTCCCAATTTCACTGGCCCCTGGCCCCAAACAAAAATTGGTAGCAAGACCCCTGGCTTGTCACAAAAAAAGCAGTTCAAGGTCAAGGTCACTAGCAGGGTTGCCACGCTTCAGGGAAAAGTCAGGGAAATTTAAATTTTTTCAAGGTCAGGGAATTGTCAGGGAATTTTGTGAACTGTCAGGGAAATTTGAAAATACTGGCAAATGTCAGGGAATTGTCAGGGAAATTTGAAAAAAATAAGATGCAGTGTCGTATAATTCATGATTTCAACATCTCCTTTTAAAATTGTCTCGAGACATCGCGAGTTACCGCAAAATTAACGCGAAGAAACCTGTCAGGGAATTTTCCAATTTTGTCAGGGAAATGTCAGGGAATTTTGTTTCCGATGACTAGTGGCAACCCTGACTAGGTCAAAGATGGTCTCAAGGTCAAGGTCATGACATGAGGTATCCATATCTGAAATATCAAGGCTCTATCTTAGTCCTGTCAGGTTACTGTTATTCTGTGTAGCAAATCTTAAATTATTCTAAGTCCCTATTCATGGTAAAGTGAGGCATAAACAATGAAAAATAACTACATTATGTTTATAACCACCTTAAAATTACTAAAATACTGATGTGTCAATCAAATTATGACTGTGAAACGTATTTTTACTACAATTGGCAAGCCTGTCGGCCATCTTGCTTTTGCATAGGGTTGTTGGAAATTTGGTTGGATTTTTCATAAAACAAGGTAATTTTTTATTTCAAAATTATACTGAAGTGAAAAACAATTGATTTATCTTTCAATTCATACCATTTTTAGATCGAAATTTTGATTTCAAATGTAGTGGTTTGAGGGCTAAACCTCCGAAGTTTTCCGCCCGGCGGAAGTGCTATAGACAAAATGGCGGAAATGATAAGACCTGGCATCACTTCAAAGATAAAATATGCCAGGGCTTATAGATAGGACTGGGCTCTATCTGTAATAGTGCACGAGATATAGGCCAGGCAAAAGTTTTTTAAAAGTAGGTCAAACTCAAAGGTCAAGGTCACTAGGTCAAAGGTCATGGTCCCAAATGAAAGGTCTTGGCAGGAGGTATCCATGTGTGAAGTATCAAGGCTGTATACATCTCAAATAGTGCCTGAGATATAGACCAGGTTCAAGTTTTTGAAGATGCGACGCCGACACTAGGGCTGTGACATTAGCTCCACCGGACATAGTCCCGGCTCGCTAAAAAGGAAATACAGGTTATCAGCACTTGTCGATGCACTGTAAAAGGAGTCACACCTCTGACTTCTAAGGAATCTTGACGACTTAATCCGAGTCTTCTCTGATGTAAAGACGCTCTTTGATATTTTGATTTTTCGCTATTTACATCAGAGAGCGTTGCTCTTTGAAAAAATCAAGAAGTTCGCAACAAATTGTTGCGCATCGTTCACCGTCCGATCTTAAACGCTATCGTTAAAACCCCTGATGATATCGATAAATGAACCATTTATTGTTATGGCTGCTGAAATAATTACGACCAAAAAGTATTTCTAAAAGGTTAATAGGCAATGTTTTGCAACAACCCTCACCTGAGCAGCATTTGTTTACCTTGACCTTCCATTCAAAATCAAAGGTTATACTCATCCAGCAGGCCGATTTGAAATGAAATTTTTGGTCAGGTATGACAAAAAATGATTTATTGATCTATACCCCAGAGCTTCAGATTGACGGTGCACCCGCGCCATTCCCGCAAATTTTCAAAAGATGACGCATGATTTTAAGCTCTGATGCGCCAACCTGTCGCACGATTTTAAATAAAGCTATAGACAAAGAAAATCGGACACATCAAGGATCAAGTTGTTCCATTTTTAGATTATTATAATGACCCAATTTTATCAGCTAATCATATCCCGTTTTGTAAAAGTAAACAAGCGAACAGCCAATCGTGTGCATTCTCCCTGGGATTCCCCCGAGTCGGTTGGCCAAACTAAACCGAAAATCGATCGATAAAAGATGGTACCTGGTTTTATCTGATATCGGTAACCAGGCCATGTGGTCGATTTGTTTACTTCCGGTAGTCTAGTAAAGGAAAATCGCCGGTTAAAATGTTAGAATTAAGCCTTTTTACAGCACTCGAGGCGTAATCCTGAAGGAGATGAGAATGGTAGACGAACCTACGATCGTTATTTGTTCAGGTTTTGATGATTATTAGTCCATAATAATCTAGATCATACAAATAAGACGAAATAATTTAATGTGTAAAGGTTAGCTTGCAGACGCTTCTGAACTCGATATTTACTCGCTCTTTCGGTGTAGTTAATTGTTAAAACATGGTATATTTAGCTCAAACAAACTGAAGTTGGGTGATTTTGATCCAACCATCTAACCTATTTTAGGCTTAATTCGTTTTTAAGCAACTTGCAATTCATAACATCAATCTGATTGAACTTGAAATATTTTGTCAAATATTTTATCAAACCAAACAATTGATCTAGCCTATATGGGTGTCTGTCTTTTCACTATTGAGAATTTTCATTGTGGGACATTTCAGACTGAAAGATATTAAAAACACCAATTTTAGCCTAATTAAATTTTCTAAAAATGTCTTTCTGAGTAACATGTCTTACACAATAAAGAAATTGCTTGTTTCATGCTTATTCTTCATTTGTCACAACACTTGTTAAAGAAAAAAAACACCAATTTCCTTTCAAATATGCCTTTATCCAATCCCTTGATTTTAAAGTTCGCATTTGACAGTTTACCTGTGACCCACTGTTTTGGAAAATGACCCATCAAAATCCTGGTTGAGGGGCCCTGTGGCCCATAGGTCTCTGAAACAATCTGAAGCTCTGATACCCTACAGTGTTTTACCGAGTGATTCGATATGATACACAAAAACAAAGCTTCAAGTTACTTGTAACGTTACCGAACTTTCCGCTGTTTTCAAAGAGCAACGCTCTCTGATGTAAATAGCGAAAAATCAAAGTATCAAAGACCGTATTTACATCAGAGAAGACTCGGATTATCGGACCGGCATTCTTTTGGTGGGGGGTTCTAATTTAGTTGTGTATTTTTTTTTTTTTTTTTTTTTTACATGCATGGATACACATGCGCAAATGTCACATGAGTATTGCACAGAGGGTTTACCGCACAGAGTATTATTTATGCACAAGTGTTATTTATTGAGCACCATGAGGTCATAGGCAGCGAATGAGTGCCTTATAAATAGATAAACAACAACAACAAGGATTATTGACGACTGTAGGCTACTATTTCTGCAGTCAGTCAGATCAGCTACTCTGACTTATTGACTATTTGCCAGTACGATTTCATTCACTGTAAGGTATGCAGTTATTGCATTCATTTATTTTGAACACGGTTTGAACTTTGTCAAACATAAAATTTTTAGCAAAAACCGGTTTTCATGACTCTAACTAAATAGCCAAAACAACTTGCCTCCGGTGACCAGGAAGTATGACATGAGTACAACTGCAAACATGGTCATTGCAGACGGCTGTTGCAACCAATTCGGCTTCTTTAGCTTCAGATTTGGAAGCTCTAGGAGCGTAAAGGGAACGTTGTAAACAGACTCCATTTCGTTGATGTGGCAAACAAAACCGGAAATGGACGCCGATGTGTCGTAAGAATGGGTTTATCGTAAGAAATACAATATTACGCATCGCCTCCCCTCCTCTCCAATACACACTACGTGTAAACATAGCGAAATACACTTAAAATGTTAGTCGTCAGTTGACGTAAAATTCAATACTCTAACATATATACTTTGATATGATATTTTATCGCAAATTGAAGAACTGCGCAACACATTTAAAATCTAGATCTTTAAATTTCATACTGTTCAAATAAGTGTAGGCCCCTATCTAGATCTAGGTCACGATGACCCACAGATATGCACAGCTATGTGTACATATAATCAGATTAAACCTTTTCCAAAAGACCTGAATTGTACGTACCTAACAGCAAAAAGTTTGGGAAAACATTGAGACAAAAGAAGAAAATGATGATGATCAGCAGTTTCTCCTTTAGTCTCAGTTTTCTGTGCTACATTGTACACAAAATACCTTTGTTGTCACCTTCTAATTTGTCGTCTGCAATGCCTTTCAAATTTGGCCACCCTAATTTTGCCATTTAGAAAAGGGTTAAGTACATTTTTGTGTTGAAGTTTCAATCCACATATTAGTGCTCCCTTTTCATTCTGCAAGTGTAATTGAACCGGAATAGGCCTATAAGTGAAGGTAAAAGGAATCTACATTTTTTGATCAATCAAGACTTAACTTTGACACAACATCCATTTTATCATCTGTACATAGCATCTTTAAGACCAGATGATCTATTTTTTAAGACACACTTTTCCAGTTCTGAATCAGTTTTATTCTTGGCTCGACCCCCGTTT